>JASDQU010686097.1:1449-12724 GCA_032191745.1 Picea mariana | reverse complement strand
AAAGTTAAAACTGCTAAAAATAGTAAATTGCCAAAATTGTCAGAAAATTGTTTTGAGCCAGTTGGAAAAGGTGGGTGGCCACCAATATCCATCTAAATCAGACTAGTAGTCAAAGGATAAAGTGGGGCAGAACCAAAAGTGACAAAGTGTCAGAGCCAAGAAGCATATAAAAGGGAGAAACGATGACAAAAAATGGTTGTTGATGTTATTCTTGTTGTGGGTATTGTTGTTGTTATTCAATGTCCTTGAGCTCGTTTTGAGCCTATGTTTTGTAATGTCTCTGGTTGTGAGTCTAGTTCTGTAATACCTGCAGAGTCTAAAAGAAAGCGCATGACTCTATGTAATCTAACACTAGGGAAATATATAGGGGAGCAAGGCTCTATTGTTGTTGACTGATGATTTGTTTAATGTATGTATGTGAATGGTTGAATGAATATAATAAAGATACATTGATTCTAAACTTATGATTTGTTGATCATATTTCAATTGAATGTGTTTGTTGTTTCTATATATTTTTATTTATTAAGTAGTTTTCAATGGATTATATGGATAATGACCTGGATGGATTCCCTTGTAATTAATCCTTCATCACTAACACAAGGCCCTATGATTTATGTGATTCTCATGATGGAGTCTCGGGTGAGACCTTCTTCAGTCTTTGGCTGAGTATTGATATGTCGATGCCTTGGGGTTTTTGTTGGTCAACTATGGATGAAACTTGGGCCTTCAACCCCCCAACTTTAAGAAGGATGCGCGCAAGAATAGAATGACTAAATTTTCATGGATATTCCACTAGAACAGTTTGTCACAACATATATGATAAATGAAACTAAAATCTACATTATGAAGGTTAAATTGCTTTAGGTTTAAGAATATTTAGTTACTAATTTTCTACTTATGCATGAAATAGATAAAATGTGGAAAATAAAGAGAAGAAAAATACAGTGACACACCATCCACAAAATAAAACAAATATTTTCTATGGGAAATCCTTATGGGAGAAAACCCATCTAGAAGGTGAGGTTGCTCTGCTCTCTTTTCTCTAGTATAGAAATAATGCATGTACAAAGGATAAAATGCACTTTCTATGGAGTTACCTCAGACCTATGGTGTGTTAGACTGATACAGAAAATAAACCCCCTCTGTTGTGCTTTCTAATTTCCCACTCCCAATTGTGCTACTCTTCTATGAAACAAAATACAATAACATAGAATGTAACCCCTTCTCCTCCTAGCGGATCACTATTTAATATAACCCAATAGTCATATAGGGTTAGGGTTTTAAATTCCTCAACCTTATCATTCCTCAACCTTAAATTGTGATAAGGTTTTGGACCTTCTAGAATATTCTTGAAATTCCTCACATGGATAGCCCCATATGCATGAGTAATGGGGGTTGACGTGGCATCCTTTCATACCATGGTGGTCAACATGATAGGCCAACTTGCAGAAGGCATACAATTTGCAGACAAGATCTAATTGATGCATGGCATGCACCATTAGAAAGGTCTCAAAGTGTAGAACACCATCAAGGGTGTGTGCACAAGTTCTAGACATAAAAACCCAACAAATGTCATTTAATGTCTCAAAATGGCTCTAGAAGGTTTTGGACCCCAATTTTCCAAACTGGGACCTACCACTAAAATGACCCCACAAGATAATTCCTCCAATTTTTTCCACTCTGAAAGTATGATGATAGATTAAAATAATATAATGATCTAATCTGGATCAGTTCCCAAGGAATATTTTGAATGTGGGGAAACATGTGTAGCTCCATATCTAACTTATGAAAGGCATGGGAAACACTCTAGGGTATTTTGTGAAAATTTTGGAAATCACCAAGAAAAGTCGTTGCACCTCCTATGCATGCATGTGTTTACATGAATCTCTCCAAATCCCTACTAGACTTGATCTATCTCAACTATCAAGACAATGAATGGGTGTAAACTATAGACTATGAACATATACCCTTTTGTTCTTGAAAATTCCATGAACATGTCCATGTCTTTCGAAAGTTCCCCTTGAATGCCCAACCACAATCTGTACAAACCCCACCATCAAAGAATGTCAAGGTTTTTGAGAAATGTTTAGAAAGAAGACCATGAAGAAACTGTAACACCCATGGTTTTGATCCCTATGAACTAAAATGTGTTATGTAAATGTGACATTAGACTGGTGAGATGGTATGTTGAAAAGGGTTGGAGTGCCTAGGAAATGTAATACTTCTATATATATATATTAATAAAATACATCATTGGATGCAAGATATATAAGGAAAATAGATATAGGGGGATATGATTCCACGAGAGAGGGGGGCTACAGGGGCTAAGTCTTTTATTATTATTTCTCCCATCATGGTTTTAGTTGGGAGAAGTGGTTACATGAGATTATTGGGGGAGGCCATGTGGTTCTTGAATTCAAGTAATTATATAAACCCTCTCTTGGGATGATTAGGGGGTTAATCACTCATTTGGTTCTTCATTGATTTCTCTTCATTCCATGAAGGTACATTCATTTGTTGTTCATTCTTTTGTTATCATTTTACTCATTCTTGTGCATTCATGTGCTCTATTTCTTGGCATGGAAATGAATGGCTAGAGGAGGAGAGACATTGTTAGATGGATGTAATATTTTATTGATCATTCCAGGAGGGAATGGATGCCTATGGGCATGGGATTGATGGAATTTCTGAAAAAATTGTCCACAGTTGAGAATTCTTGGAGTTTCAACATTGAGATTTCCTGACTAGTAGCACTAGAGCCCTGGAAAGAAATTGGAACATCCTAAGGTACTATATGGTAGAGAAAGGGTTTCATTTCTTTGGGGTTGTGTAGGCTGAAGGGAAAGAGAGATGGAAATTAGGATTGTTTTTTGGTTGTGAAAACTTGAGAGCTTGTTAGCCAAGAATGGTGTGTTTTAGATTTGGCCTAGGACCCGTCCTTGTGGATTCATAGCCCTAGATCGGGAGTGACACTATTGTTGAGAGTGAATGAACAACAATTTTTATGGTTTGAAGGAACATCCTTGGTCTGCAGCCAGTTGGTGAATGGTTTAATCAATGATAAGTTCTCTCTGTGCTTTCTTGTATATTTATTTATATTCTATTGTGTATTATTATTATCTATGAGATTATGTGTTTATGCTATGTATGGTTGTTGTTAATGTTGTTGCATGGCATGTTGTTCATTTTTATTATGGTTTAGCATGTTCTGGTTTGATTGCATGCTTTGGGTTCATGTTTCTTGCATGGAAATATTGTAACATAATTGTATCAGTTCAAGATGGTGAATTTGGAAGTGCATGGGAAATGGGTTTGTTTCATATTTATGGATGAACAAATCATTTTGGTTTTGTTTTTATGGGTGCATTAAGATTGATATTAGAGTAAATAGTTTTCCACTATGTTGATGTCGAGTATGCCTCAGAGTGGTATTCAGAGCATTCTTGAATGACATTTTGAGGTAGCATGTACTGATCTTGGGTGTTGGGTACATGACAGAGTGGTATCAGAGCTATTCTGCATTGATGTGGCTTGAACTAGTGGTCCGAGTACGTCACAGAGTGGTATCAGAGTTGTAGGTTCTAGCATCGGGCCTTCAAGAGCTTGTTACAAGACAACAAAAGTTGTTTACAGGAGGTTTTTATTTTAAATGAAATTAATTGCTATGGATAGCGTTGGGGGTGAGAATATTGTGGTTTAACAATGTTGAGATCACCATGGAAACCATGCCTAGGAGATTCCTCATGACCATGGATTTCCATCGAGCCCTCACTTTCTTGATTTGGGCATCAGAATCAACATTTATGCCTCCTGGAGTGATAATGGATAATGACCGTCGATATTGCCTCTGCGGGGGATCTCCATCGTTGATCTGCATTCTATTGTTTTTGTTTATCCCACATGCATGGGAAAGGGCTCGAATGAGTTGTTTATAAGGGAACCATTTATCACTTGTGTGTGAATAGAGAGCTACAAAACCCTACAGATCTATGTGAAATGTAAAATTTTGGCTGAGCTGATCGACGGACCGAACCAAAAGCCACTTTGGAATATTTCAAGAAGATCGGGTGTTTTTTCAGTGACCAGTGGGTTGGTGGCTCGATGATTGGTGGACCATATCATCATCAGATAATTTCCATGTTGGATTATTACACAGGGTGGCTGGTGTACCAGTGGCCTGGTTGGTTGGTGGTTCGATGGCCCGGTGGACTAGATCGAAAACATTTTACAAGGGAATTCGATGGGGGCTTGTGAAGGTGGCCCTGTGCTTGGTGGGATGGTATTAGTACCACATCCCTGCCATGTTAGAACCATGTTAGTGTCATGTCCCTGTCGTGTTCGTTCCATGTCAGTGTCGTGTGTATTGTTGTGGTTATCCTATGTGTCACAAGGATAATGTGTCACTTGTCTTGGATAGTCAAAGTTCCATCTCAGAGTTTCGAACAGGGCCAACGGACATGATGATGAGAAACCTTGTATGGTACCACATGTCAAGACAATTCCTTATGCCATGTCAGCATGGTGTTTGATCAGGTTACTAACTGTCATGTCATGTGGCATGCCATGTCAGTTCCATGTGTCTTAGGTGCCAGCTGGACCACCAACGCTTATGCATCTTTGAACCGGGGATAGATCCCAATTGTTGGATATAGGAGGCCAAGAGATCTTGGTTGTTGATCTCTTGGAATAAATATCAGGGGTGATTCACTACAACGGAGAACCGGACCACCAGACAAATTGAGAAATGTTTCAAAGGGCTTGGGAAAGCCTGAGGTCCCATTTCTCGGTGGGGGTTACACACCTGGTGGTTGTGTGCTTCTGGTTCGGTGAAAGCTCTGATTAGTTAGGTTCTTGGGGATTGGACCACTGAATAATTGGAAACTGGGGAATTCCTAGATGGCGTCAAGTGTGCAGGATATACTAGATACTCGTTCCTAGTGAAGTACGAAATTGCCTCACGTGCTCTTCATTCATTGGTAGGGTATGCCACGTCAGGAAATTACATGTTTTGACATGTCAACGCTAGGTAATTCCACATTGGATGGTACGGGTGACATGGAGCCATGTGGAGATAGGTAGAAGAAGGTCTAGAAGCTTAAAAAGGCCATAAATTTTGATTCTAAGCTCAGTTTTTGAGCATGGTTACAGTTGTTGGAAATATCTCGAAGAGAATAAATGGATTATGAGATCATAATTGGACTTAGAGAGATGAGTAAGAAGTGCTTTGAGAAATAATAAAATAAACTTTTTTGCAAAAAGGACAAAGGAGCATATTCCATATTAATGTAGAATCCTACTAGAGCAATGGACTATGAATCTGAAAGTTATTTTGTGCTCACCATTATGATTATTATTAATGTTGATACATAATTTTTCTTGGTTCTTTGTGGATTTTCTACTACAATTGACAAAATTTGACCTATGAGATTTATTATACCTATGAAAATAGGTGAAAAAAGGATGAAACTGCTAATTTCAAAGAGCCATAACTTTCATCTCAAAGATCAAATTGAGGGATAGGGATAGTCTTTGGAAAGTTGTTGAAGAGGAGATGGCATCTATCCACCCATATTTTGACTTGGGCAACACATTGTTCTCATAAAAGTAAATAAGTCCTATGGTGTATTGTAGGTGCAGAGAGAGAGAGAGAGAGAGAGAGAGAGAGAGAGAGAGAGAGAGAGAGAGAGAGAGATGGTTTTGGAAAGTTATAGTTATCAGCTTAGAAATTAGAATAAGGCTTGATTATAGTCATTGGAAAGTTAATCCAAAGGAAAAAATGACGAAAGGATTGAATACTTTGAGAGATAATATATTTATTATATAAATCTATAGGAAAAGGACATGGAAGCATGGAAGAGCTTGTATAAAATGGTTGAAGCATCTAGATAAAGAGAACCACTTCTAATATAAAAGTTCATAGTGGAAGCAAGATACGATGTAGAGAAATCAGTGATAGAATAATGAAGGTTCTTTCACTTGAAAAGTTCCATTGAAAAGTTCTCAGGGAATTGTCAAATGAAGTGGAGAGAGAAATTGGGAAATCCAATGGACAACTAGAAGTAATAGTAGGGATGTGGAATGATTATGGTTAAGTTTATTCAAGGATGTTGTGGTAGTAGAGTGATGGAGTGTTGTGATCTACCTCATTCCAAGGTTTTGGAATGTTTCATAAAGGTAAACATTGGATATGTCTTCCTAAGAGAAGTTGTTGCCAATAGAACACATTGGTTGGATTGCAGAATGGCCAAGTCGAACTTGGTTGGAAAGTGTTTATACCATAGAATAGTCGTGTAGATGAGCAGAATGGGAGCGCTTAAGGTAGCAAGGATATGAATAAATTCAAAGACAACCAAATACAACATAAACAATTAATTAAATAAATAACTGAATTGAAACATAAATGAACTAGACTGCATGATGCATACAATGAAGTTAGAATGAATAGGCATTATTAGGCATGCTGACAGTGAATGCTTGGTTCATATGGATGTAAATTTGTGCATGTGCAGAAGCTTGAATATGCATATGTCCTTCTTGTGGAATTAGAATATTTTGTTGTTATATACATGCAATAATGATGTTGTTGTGATTGAGTATGACTAATGATGAATTATGTATTCAGGAAAAATGATATAGCATGGTTAAATATGTGGATGTTGATGCTCCTTATGACTTCCATCTCTATGAAGACCCATGAGGGTGGTAGGAATGGTGATCAAAATTATGGAGGAGGAATCTTGTGAAATTTTACAAATACCAGTTGATTAGGTAGCATTAAGTAGGTTGATGACAACCATGCAAGTATGCATTTGTTTGCTTCTAATGTTGAAGGGAATTGAGGTAAGAATTCCATCAGTTAATTTTTCAAGATTTAAATTGATATGTAATGGCCAAAGGCCATGATCATATAAATTTTGTTAATGCTAGAATCCATTTAGATAAATTTAGTTGCATATTGTGATATGATTGGTTACGAGATCATAACCAGGTCAAGTCATGAGACATACTTCTACTATAGCAATGAATACCCATAGAGCTAGTCATGTGTGAGACCGTGAGATGTTTGGATATGGAAGGGATATAACACTATGTGCGTGCTCAACGGTTCCCCTATATAGTTGATGTTTGGATTACAACCTCTTTTCTGACACTGAAGATAACTTAAGAATTATATTCTTGGTGTTGTGTTTGGGTTGAAGAGTAAGGTATCCAAATAGTCGGGAAAACATTGGGAAGTGTGTGGATGATGTGTTGAGGCATTCACCAAACCTTCCAACTCACCATGGTGGAATGAATAACATAGTTATGTGGTATTATGTGGTCAATGCAGGGATGCATTGTGTAGATGTGACCATGGGTATTGACACCTTGATTTTATTTTATTGGTAATTATTTTTTGCATTATGAAAAGCTTGTGGTGTTGAAAATGCATAATGATGACAATTACATTATACTTAATATGAATATTAGTTGAAAGTGATTGAATTGTTGGGTTGTTTCAATTCTGAGATCACTTTTGAGCTATTGGAATTTCTCACAGAAATATAATGATAATGTGCATGATACTAACGGTTTATTTGGATGATTGTAAGTTGAGAAAATTGTTGATTAATTGGGTTGGTTTTCATTGATGTCAACCCTCGAAGAAAATCTAGTAGATAATTTCAATAGCACAAAGGTTTGGGTAATGGACCCAAGTTTGTTTGACGTATAATGGTATGAGTTTTGATATATCTGTAGGTAATACTATTCTAGATGGATAGTACATGTCATGCCATTTCTGTTGGTATGTGGAACATCACATAAGTCCTCACGGTTTGAGAGTTATGGCCTTACAAAGTTGGAGGACCCTCATATGTTGGCTTGAAGTCTCAAAAGGTTAAAGAAGTCAAAGTGCTTGCAAAGAAGAAATTATTTAAATAATAAAGTGAATTGACAAAGTCAAAGAGGATTATTTAAATAATAATGTGAAGTGACAAAGTCAAAGAGGATTATTTAAATAATAATGTGAAGTGACAAAGTCAAAGAGGATTATTTAAATAATAAAGTGAAGTGACAAAGTCAAAGAGGATTATTTAAATAATAAAGAGAAGTGACAAAGTCAAGGAGGATTATTTAAATAATAAAGTAAATGAAGAACCTTCTAATTATGGAAAGTGGTTATAAGAAGGTTAACCCTAAAATGAGGAAAATGGGTTAAGTAGTCAAGTGGCTATTGGATATATGGACAAGTGGCAAATTGGGCAAAGTTGGACATAGGTGACTATGTGGACAAAGTGGCTATGTGGACAAAGTGGTCTAGAAGATGTTTCTAAGGAAGTTACATGAAAGTATAAATAAAAGGAAAGGCTCTCTCTTTTGAATCACACTTGAGCATATTGAATATCTACAGGTGACTGAGGTAACCAAATGATATCTAAACCGAATTTCAGATGGAAGTTGAAGTAAAGAAGGCCGAAATTCAAGGAAGGATAAATTCTTTTGAAGATGTTTTCTAAGGTATGTTATTTACATGTCGTCTCACCATTTTCGCAATAACGTTTTTTCTAGAATGATTCAGATCGTGAAATTGGGAGGCCATTGAGGAAACATATCCAAGTAGCTATGGTACAAATTTATCTTGTGGTTCATTGTATTTTTGGAGTTACACTCCGTGGAAAATAGGGTTTGTAGCTAGTCCTAAAACTAGTCTAAAACAGGTGTTTCAGGTAAAAATGTCATAACTTATTCATAAAAGATCCAAATTCAGTAAGACCAAATGTGTTGTTTATATTACAGAATATGTTATTCTATGTAAAATTTTCATATCCATACAACAAATATTCCATGCGGGGCACGCTTTACAAGTTCTCTCTCTAGAATAAGCCATAATTCAACAAGGTATGCCATTTTTTCTATAACTCCTTTTCTGAGAGGTTACAAGTAGTGAAACTTGGAGGAATTGCATAAAACACACTGAAGAACATTGTGTACTATTTTCATATATTTATTCATTACAAGTACATAGTTATGATTATTTCAAGTTAGGTTTGTTGACTAATCCAAAAGTAGTCATGTGAGACTAAAGTAAAGTTTGATGAAAATGCTAGTCTCTTGTTGTTAAATTTAAGGAAGGTTTGGAGGTATGTGATCATATACACCAGGTCTATTACAAATTTACAAATCATATTTGGATGATGAAATTGATGAGGAATTTTGGTTGAGGTTGAGGTACAGTTTGGTGCATGGTTGATGCACTTGTAGATGGATTTGAAATTTGAAATCAATATACAGGTACAAGGATTTGAAATTTGGAAATATATTGTAGATGGATGCACAACACCATCAGTTCCATCGATAAATGACAAAGCAATGAAACTCGGTCAGAATAATTCCAAAGCCACAAATGCACTTCTGAATGGTCTTGGAGAATCGATATTCACCAAAGTTGCACATTGTAAATCCGCTAAAGATATTTGGGACAAACTTTGAAATATTTATGAAGGAGATTCAAAATTAAAAGAAGCAAAGCTTCAAAATAACAAAGGTCATCTCGAACAACTAAATATGAAAGAAGATGAGAATATTGTAGCTTACTTTTTACGAGTCGATGAAACAGTAAATTCAATCTTGGGATTGGGAGAAGAAATCAAAGAATCTGTAATTGTTCAAAAGGTACTAAGATCTCTTCCTGTGATATTTGACCCTAAGATATCAACACTAGAAGAAAGAGTAGATATAAACTCAATAATCATGAACGAACTACATGGAATCTTCGCAGCATATGAAATGAGAACTAAACAAGAAAATCCATATATAAAAGAAGCAGCCTTCAAAGCATACAAAAGTTCAAAGAAAAAGGGAAAGTAAAAAGAAAAATAACATAGAAGTAGCAGTGACATCTCAGAAGATGATGAAGAAGCTGCCAAATTTGTCAGAACATTGAACAAGGGAACCAACGACAGGTATAGAGGTAAGCTTCCTTTGATTTGTTTTAATTGTGATGGTATTGTCCATTTTGCTAACAAATATCCTCGTAAGAAAAAGAGAAATGATGAAGGTTACTCAAATAGAAAACAAACATATAAAGGCAAAAGAACCACAAAGAAAGTTTTCAAGAAAATCTTATGCACCAAAGAAGACATATCATCATCAGATGAAGATGAAGTCAGTCATAATGAGACAGAAAGAGAGTTCTATTCATGGAAGTAGAAGACTCTGATAAATAATACTCCAAAGAAGAATATGAAGAGGCTGAAGAAGAATATGAAGAGACAGAAGTTGACTACTGAGAAGAATTATTGTGTGCCATAGAAGTTATCAGAAGAGAAAAGAAGAAAAAGAAGAAACTACAAGCGAAACTAGACAAGAAAGAAGACACTCGGGAACTAGAAGAAATGATCACAAATTTGAAGGTTCAAATTGAAGAAGATAAAAGAATTGAAGAATCACTCAAGGAACAACTAGAAGGAAGAGACGGGATCATTGGAAATTTGGAAGAAGAAATCATCACATTAAGAAAGGATCTTCAAAAGAAAAATATGCAGAACAACTCAAAAGTTTTGAATGACATTATCAGCAGTAAAAAACCTCATCATGACAAGTCCGGACTTGGATACAATCACACAGAAAAGGGATCAATCTCCAAAACAAAAAAACAAAAAACATATCCAAAAAGTTATTCAGAAACAATCAAAGGGGATAGGAAGTTCTACAAAGAAAATTACAGGGACACTCCTCCACCGAGAAGATTCATATTTCAGAATCAACGACCTACATAAATAGATACGCCTCAAGAAGAAGAAGGATTCATAAGAGTACCTCCTTTCAGAAGATCTTCAACTCCCATGTATCAAACTATTTTTTTTTTGTTTATGTTATGCATGTAATAATTTTGGACATAAATTTGTGAATTGCAGAGCTAACAACAAGAACATAAACAACTTTGAAAGTCATACACAAAAGGGTTATCCAAGAAGGCCTAGTGAAGCACAGAGAAGAATTTACAACATGTTTGAATCTTTGAGCATTGAAGTGGAATGCTACAAATGTAACAACTTTGGAAACATGGCCAAAGATTGAAGAATGGCATTCCCTCCTAGAAAACCACAACAAAACAACATCAGTCACAGACAGGAACCTCAAAAAAGGACATGGATAAGAAAGAAGAATCAGTATAGCAATGAAGAATGCACGCTCGCTCTACAAGATAAGTAGAAGAAACGTGGTTGGTATGTTGATAGTGGTTGTTCAAAACACATGACAAGTGATAGAGACAAATTTCTTACATTAAGAA
>JASDQU010686095.1:0-39909 GCA_032191745.1 Picea mariana | reverse complement strand
TTTTCAAAATCACATTTAGAAATAATGCATTCAAGAGTTTTTTATGATTCTTTACCTTTGATGATCTTGATGGAGTGGTCTTCAATTTCTTCATTCTCTTCCTTTCTTTGATATGTCTCTTCTAGCTTTAGCCATAGTTCCTTCGTGGAAGTGCATTGTCCCATGCTCTCTTTGATACGGTTGGAGAGTCCACTAAGAATTGTCTTGAGAGCCAATGCATCATTCTTCTTTCCTTCCCTTTGAGCTACCAACTTTGACTTGTTCTTCAATGGAACATATCCACCAATGGTTTCCTTCCAAATAGCTGCTCCCATTGTCTTCAAATACACTCTCATCTCTATTCTCCACATGCAAGCTTGGGTCCTCCAACCATTCTTTTAGGATAACTCATTCCATAAAGCGTCTTCCCATGATGGCTTTCACCATAAGGGTACCACTTTGGAGTTCATCTATTTGTGCACCTTATCAACCATGATAAGACAATATTGATTCATCTTTGCATCGATTGGTTTCCACTTGGACATATAACATTATCATCAAGGGCATCATATCAATCAATTATTTGACATCAATCAATGACATCAATCAAACCAAACCATTTACACCTCCCAAGTAATCAAACCATTGGCATCAATGACAACATGATCCAACACCCCCTACCATCATATGCTTGAGGAAAATGTCATTGATAACCTTCTTTTCGCTCTGCATACTTGTTTAGAGAAGAACAACTCGAAAAAAATAGGTCTTCCTAAGGGAGACTCGGTTAAACAGACAGATATGTCCTCCCTCTTACAACTTGTACAAGACATGAATAAATTAGTGATAGCATATGAGAGGAAAGGAAATGTCCCCTCTCTTACCCCTGGGGCCTCATCTTCTTCTTCACCACCTTTAAAGAATCTTAATGAAAATAGCTTTCAACCTAAAGCTATCATGCCTCATAGTTGGTGTAACTTTTGTGAGGAACACCATGAGGAAAGTACGTGTGAAGTAAATAAGAGTGCCAGAGATAAAATATTTGGTAAAAGACCTGAACGTACCATTGTTGTCCTAGATTTTGTAGATCCAAAGGATGTTATGATCATAAATACTAGGAATAAATCCTATGCTCCAAAACATAAATATGATTCTCCTCATAATTCTTCAAGCCCAAGCTCATCTTCACTATCTTCTATTGTTCAAGTTTCTAAATCTCCTGACAGTCAAGGAACTACATCCCCTATTACCTCTTCCAAATACAACATTCTTAATCAATTGGCTAATATAAAAGCAAATGCTACCCTCCTGGACATGGTTGTCGTCCCTGAGCAACAAAAGCATATGAAAATTTTTATGGAAGGAAAGGCTTCCATTGTAGCCAACCTCTCTAAAGAGATAGATGAAGAGGATTCAATTGTAAACAAAGTAGGTGTACATAACTTTAGGCACCCTATAAAAAAACACTTGTTTTATATTTCTGTAAAGATTATGGACAAGATTTCCCATTGTTGTCTCATTGATGGCGGTTTGGGCCCAAGTGTAATGTCGAAGATTATTATGGAAGAGTTAGTCTTGTCTTGTACAAATGAAAACACCAGAAGCATGCTATCTTATAATAGTTTCTATAAAATGACCATAGTTGAAATCAAGGATGTGACCTTGATTTTGTGTGTGCACCCTGAAATAAGGACAACCCTTAATATTCAGGTAATAGATATTCTTGTTAGTAATTACTCGATCATATTAGGAAAATATTGGCAATCTTTGATGGGTGGATATCTCTCATTCAACGAGACACACTTATCCATTCCTAGGAACGGTAAAAGCATCACAGTTTTAAGGGAGGGGATAATTTCACCTTATATAGAAAGCATTCCACATCCTAATGTGAATTATATCAAAGAGGACCTAGGAGTCTACTCCATCTTTTCTGATGAGGAAAACATTCCCTTGGAACAAATCGACATAGAGGATGGGATGTGGAATATGAACTTTGATGGTTCATGCTCCAATGAAGGAAACAAAGTTGGTATTATCTTGTACTCTCACATGGGTAAAATTCATAAATTTTCCTATAGGTTATAGTTTTATTTCATAAACAATGTCATTGAATTTGAAGCGTTACTACTAGGCATTGAAAATGCCTATAATCTAGGTTGTAGTCACCTCATAGTTTTTGGGAATTCCAAACTAGTTGTAAACCTTGTATGTAATATATATTCTCCTAGCAACAAGTTAATGAAATGTTACACCCAAAATGTTTGGGCAGTTATCTCAAACTTTTTATCTTTCAACATCACTCAGGTTAAAAGGGAATTGAATTCAATGGCTAATAGGTTATCTTTTTTTTATCCTCTCCTACTCGGAAACATTTGCAACAAATACTTGATTGCACCTTTCAATATTTGTATCGTCCGCATATCTCAGAAAATATAGTCATGGAAGGTCTTCCCTAGTGATGAGAGAATACGTGATTTCATTCAAAATTAACCTTATAAGCCTAAGAAAATTATATCAATGGAAGATAAAAAAATTCCTAAGGGCTTGACTCCTCTAGAAAGTTCATTTTCATCGAGTGATGTAGGAAACAAAGAAAAATGTAAATAAGAGGAGTCGAAAAGGAAAGTGGGTGAAACCATTTCCTTGAACATTAGAACACCTGAGTCTCCAAAGACCGTTAAAATATGTGTCCAATGATATGAAAAAGAAAAAATGAAGTTCACTAAGTTTCTTGGTGAATTTTAGGATTTTTTTTCTTGGTCGTATGAGGATCTTCGTGGTTTTGATCCTACTATTATACAACATGCCATCCCTATCAAGGAAAAATAAAACCAGTTATCAAAAAACAAAGACCCATTAACCCTGCACTGGAAGCAACTATTCAGATGGAGTTGGAAAAACTCTTGAACAATGGGATAATTTTCCCTATTAAATATTCTAAGTGGGTTTCTAATTTGGTTCTTGTTTGGAAAGAAATAGGCCAGATCAGATTATGCATTGATTTTCGTGCATTGAAAAGGGCCAACATTAAATACAATTTTCCTCTCCCTAATATGGAAATGATTTTGCAGAAATTTGCAGGGTCACAGATCATGTCCTTACTTGACAATTTTTCTAGTTATAATCAAATCAAGGTGAAAAGGGAAGATAGATTTAAAACCACTTTTATTACTCGTTGTGGCACTTTTCCTTATGAACATATTCCTTTTGGATTATATAATGTGGGTTCTAATTTTAAAAGAGCTATGCAAATAGATTTTGACTATTTGATTGGTAAATTTATTCATATTTATATTGATGACTTAACTATGTATTCTAAAAACCTATCAGATCATTTCGGTCATCTTAGAAAGATTCTCATGCGATGCAAAAAAATTGGCATTTCTTTAAATCCTTCTAAGTCTATTTCGACATTACCAAGGGAAAGATCCTTGGACACATTGTCTCGGATTTAGGAATAAGCATTTATCCCGAAAGGATTACAACTATCCTAAATCTTCTTGCTCCTACCTCCAAGAAGGAGGTTCAAGCTTTTATGAGTGTTATTAACTTTGTTTGTAGGATTCTTCTTGATTTTGTTGTAATTGTCAAGCTAATTCACAATATCCTTAAGCAATATCATTCCTTTTCTTGGATAGATGATGTCAAAAATGCTTTCGTAGGGATCAATAAAGAAATCAGTTCTGCATCAGTTTTGGCGAAGCCAGATTTTGAGAAAGAATCTATGATATATACTAATGCCATAGAGGAATAAATTTCTTCTATCCTCCTTCAATGTGATGACCAAGGTAATGAAAAACCTGTGGCTTACATGAGTCAAAGATTTTCTAATGATGATTTTAAATATTCTTTTATTGAAAAGCATGCTTTCTCTCTTGTTAAAGTTGTTGAAAAAATTCGCCATTTCATATTAGGTAAGCATACATTGGTAGAAGTCCCTTTACTTGTTGTCAAGTTTTTACTGTCACGGACTTATATTTCAGGAAACCTTGCACATTGGCTTGCCAATATTCAGGAACACGATCTAACCATCATGACTTCTAAAACTATCAAGGGACATGACTTAGCCCTTCACTTATCTCAACATAGTGAAATGAGTCAAGAAATTGATGAAAATGATAACTCTCTATCAACCTTGTTTTACATTGACAATCAAATCCTTCCTGTGTTTGAACATCCTTGGTATAAACATTTGGTTTACTACTTGCAAAATAAAATATGGCTAGAAAAATTAGACACTCATCAAAGAAGAAGGCTCTACCTTGAATCTGCTAGACAAGTCGTTATAGGAGACTTCATGTTTAGAATATCTTTTGATGGTATGTTACTTCGCTGTGTGAACAATGAGGAAGCACATAAATTGTTGCAAGAGACTCATGGTTCTTCGAATTATGTTATTCATATAGGAGGGAACTTTTCTTCTAAAACCATTTCTTTTAAGATTATCAGGAAAGGGTACTATTGGCCTTCAATCTTTCATTATTCTTATAATTTTTCGAGATCTTGTGACAAGTGCCAGAAATTTGTTGGGAAAGAACGTATTTATGCTATGCCTTTACAGCCTGTCCTCCCTGAATTTCCTTTTGCAAAATGGGGTTTGGACTTTATTGGTCCTATTAACCCTCCATCTTCAGCAGGGCAAGTTTTTATCTTGAAAACTACATACTATTTTACGAAATGGACTGAAGTTGTCTTGCTTAAATAGTCACAGGATGAGAAAGTGATTTCTTTTCTTGAAATTAATATTTTCTCCAGATTTGGACTTCCTTTGGAAATCATTACAGATAATGGTCCCACCTTTATTTCTGCTAAGCTGACCCAATTTTTAGCTAAGCTGGGGGTTAAACATTTTACCTCATCAGCTTATTAGCGCCAAGTAATGGTCAGGCCAAGCCTACCAACAAGAATCTAGTAATAATTATCAAGAGTTTCATTGAAGATAAGCCTCGTCAATGGAACACCCTCCTCACTTATGCCCTTTCATCAATGAGAAGGTATTGTTGTGTGATTCATCTCATGCTAATAGAGGAAGGCATTCGAAGTTCCAAACATTATGGTTGGGTCCTTTTAAAATCACTTTTGTCCTGGGCACAAATTCTTACATTCTTAAGGACTTACAAGAGAGATTGTTTTCCTATAGCACTAATGGTTCCAACTTAAAACATTACGTGGAACCAACTTGAAAATTTTAACGATGTATGGAATATTTTATGTATTATAGTAGCCTTTTTCTTTGATTTTACATTTCTGTTTTACATTTCTGTCATTACATTCTAGTTTTTTTGTTCAACTCTTCTTATTCTTCTATGACATTTCTTGCTTTTGCTTCTTTTGACTTAATTTCTTGTCAAAATAAAATGTTGGATCATTTTTTCCACAACGACGCTATTCTGCAAAGTATTTTTAATCAATAACAATCAAGTTACACAACTGTCATGACGTTCCCCTTGGAAGCATCATTGAAATTGTTATTTGCTTCAATTGTTGTTTTATAAGATAGTTGGTTTTATCCCTCTTCTTCTTTCCTTTTCTTCCATTCATTTCAAGATTCAAAAGAGAATATCAGATTTTTTTTCTCCTTGAATTCAATAACACTTTTCTATGATTAATTGAATGATTATGGGATAAACCCCCTCATACTTAACAATTTCCATGAGTTATTCTCAAATTCCTAGTCATTTTTCCCTTAAATCCGCTCACTTCCCCCTATGAAATAATCATTTTGATGTGTATCTTCTTGATATGATGTTACTGGTCTACGAAACTAGACATTCTGAGTTCTTAATATGTTGGAAACGGATTTCCCTGTGGAGTCTCCAGTTTGTTGACGATTAAAATCAAAACGATGAATTCCTCCCACAAAGGATTGCTAAAGCGTTGTTATTTAATTATGATAATAATATAATACTAGTAGGAGGGACCCCCTTGTAGACTAGAGGAACAAGGATAGACATATTACACATATTGTTGGTTTTATGATGTTTCCTATAGAGTCCTACATTTTTTATGATGCATTCTTGGTTTCATTTGGTGTGATAATGAGTGGTTAATGCATTACTTTTTAATGTTGTTTGTAATCACTTGCGACAGAATAGTTTCCATGGGTATGAGGACCGTGTTATTTACATGTGCTATGTTATAACCTTGTTACTAATTCATATATTGATTACTTATCCACATATATGCAAGGGATAATTAAATGGGAGATATCTCAAACAAAAGAAAAGAAACTATGGAAAAATTCTAAAGATATGATAAAAAAAAACTACATGTAAACTTCAAATCAAGCTATGGAAAAAGGATTATGTATAGACCTTGTGACAATGGACGACCTACCTATTGTATTAGGTGTTTGATAAAAGGACTATGCAAATTTTATTAAATTCGAATGGAGACACATATAGAAATGTCGATATGTGATTATTGTGTGGAGTTATGGAAAAGGTTAACATATATATGAAATATCTCGGGCGGTGCACTATGTAATAGATATGGTCTCATATATTACAATGGATTGACATTGACTATGCATTGGTTATATGGTTTTATTTAATGGTGGATGTTATGTTTATTGGGTTGTGTCATACATGGAATTGAATGGGGCTAGGTGAGGAAGCGATGTTCATTTTCTGCATGCCACTCAAAACCTCCCTATCGTCCGTCACCCTAGCATTGTTGCATTATTGCATTGTTTCTCTGTTGGTTGTGAAGCTTCACATTTCCAAGATTGGCAAGGGAAAGCTCGATTAGTTCACCATTGAAACGATTTTCTCACAGGTATGGCTTTGAACTTTGAATCCATGATGGACTCTCTATTTTATGAATCAAATGGTGGCTCATTAAGGCAAGGATTCTATGTTTTCTTGAGTTTTTCAACTATGTGTATATATGGTGTTATGGTTCTCTGTGATAACTGTGAAATGTTGATAAATGCAAGAAGAGTAATGGGCATTATTGAATATAAAGGTTGTGCATTGGTTATTTTATCAGTCGGTGTTATTTGTTATGATGGTTCTCTATGGAAAAATGGTGACAGTGGTGAAATGAATCTCTGAGTTTGATGGTTGAGAGTTTTTAACCATCGTTATGTGTATCAGTGGTTTTCAATTCATTTTCTCCCTCGGACATTGTTGTAATATTTATCCAGTTGTAGAGAAACTATCGACAGCTCGTGTGTTCTTTTATTTAAACCCCGAGTTGTGGTCGATGGCCCATTTCTTACTCTCTTTTCGTTGAAATATTTCCAAAGATACAGTCTTGGTTGGCCCTAAATGTTAATACAAGACTATGAATGTATCAAATCGATACGAATCATGTCCTAGAATTTTTCCACAAAGAGTTTCCACAACCACTCCTCTCGTCTCTTCTATAATGATGATTGGATGTTGTGAAGAATCAATGTTGTTGTTATCAAAAGTGTCGACCTCCCAGGTGATGGAAAGAGTTATTATCCCTTTGTGGCTTCAAGTACCCTTCATTTTGTAAGATAACCCTAATTCCTCTCTGCAAAGTGTTAGTGACACCTGTGTGCAATTGGGTTGTTTAACTCGAATTTCCTTATTTTCACTTGGGCATTCACTTATGATTATGTCAAGGGATTGAAGTTATAAGATGAAGAAATGTATGGTTTTGAAAGAGAGTGGCTCTCTATTTTCAATATTATATTGTGGCCTATGATATTTAATAGATGATAAATGGATATGAGGATATGAAGAACACTGTCTCTCTGTCTTTTAAAAGAAGACAAACTAGCTTTTGTTTCCTCTCTACATTTAATTTTTAAGAGCCTGACTTAGACTCTGACTTGTCTCTACCTCCTCGCGCACTTTCATGGGTCTGCCAAGACTAAAATAAATTAATGTGTGTCAATAAAACTATGTTTTCTTCATACATGATATAGTTATGTGGCTCGTTCCGTTTAAAAGGAAATCCATATATACTATTTCACACAGAGAGTAAGCTCGGGGTTCCATTTTTTTGGGGAGATTGACTGTTGTTGTCGATTTTAGATTGTGTCGATGATATGATTGAAGACATGTGTAAGATTGGGCATGTTTTAAGTTTTTCCATGTTTTTTTTAAAGGAAGCTTAGTATTTTTAAATCGGGCCCGATTGATTAAAAGACACTGACTATTGATTGTTATCTTGGGTGTTTTATGATTTCATTACCAAAGATGAATATTTTGGCATAGATAAAAGAGACTCATATGTATCATGTAGTTTTGTTCTCTTCATACGTCGTGTGGGAATCATCATTCAGACTATTAATTGTTTAAAAAATGAAAAGTCTATATATATTGACTCACATAGAGATTAAGCTCAGGATTATGTTTTGGCATTGACTGTTGTTGTCGATCCATGATTGTTGTGCATATTTTATTTGTTTTAAAAATTCAAGGGATCAACATTAGTATATACAGTATCGTTGAGTTTTAAATGTCTATATAAGTTATAATACATAAATTGTTATAAATTGAGGATTTTTTGGGAAATTAAATTATTATTGAGACAACAAGAAATTTGATGCAATTGAGAAACAATGAATGTTTTGGTCTTGAGGTGGATGCTTTTTGGATTAAACATTTGAATAGAGTTATGATAATTGATTGAGTTAACTTATTTTATGAACAGTATCCATCTAATTCTCTGTCATTTTCTCACTTTTTCACTCATTACAAATACCCTCACGATCGTAGTTTCATTTTGCATGCCATGTTCATTAAAATTAAATAAAAGCTTTGTATGACAACGATTAAAAAAATAACACAGAGATAGATACTTTCATTTTCTCACTTTTTTCTCTCAATACTGTCCCCTCAGATATCCCTGAACCCAAATTCACCCCCTACTCATTGACAATTATTAAATGAATTTTATGGATTGGATTGCATGGGTCTGATGTGATTATTGAGACAAACTTTGTTTCATATTAATATAATTCCATGTATGGTCTGTTTAAGAAGATAGCTACTAATAATTGATGCATACATGATGAGTTTATTCAATAGAGGAAGTCATGGCCGAAATAATAGGGGTAGAGGGAATTGGAATAGAGGGCCTACAAGGCCCATATTCTCAATACATTTCAATGTAGATCCTCAAGAGTTAAACCATCTCTTCGAAAATAGATTTTTCAATTGGATTGGATAAGGGGTAGCCCAACCTAGACAATAGAGGCCTTCTTTTTAGCACCATCATGTCTCTGGTATCCCTGTACCCCCTCATGTTTCCTTGCAACCTGAATTTCTCGATAACAATGGATGGCAAGATATTTTTCACCCAACAGTCTCCCACCATCATGTCTGGCCAAATTTGTCTTTACCTACTCCTCTTCCACCTGTTAACCCAAATGTCCATATTTCCCCTTCACACTCACTTGTACAGTCCTCCCACACAAGAAAAAGACTCAAAAGAGAATCCCACCATATGCATGATAAGTGGTATAGAAACAACAAAGGAAAAATTGTCTCTCTAAGTGGAAAATACGTTTTTCTATTATACTTTACTATTTTTTTATTGAGGACAATGGACTGGTCAAGGTTTTGGACAACAAACTATTTTTCGGTATTTTGGATATTATATGATTGAATGTGATTTGAAATATCATTGATATTTAATTTTCAAATTATGGAAATGATTATGGGAGCCACAACAAGGGATGTGTTTGATTTATTGTCTAGTTATGGTTTTTTTTGTTAAGAAATTAAAGGGAATCACAAGGGGTCCCACCTACTAGTTATTATTTATTAAAAGACTCTTATTATTATTAATTCTTCCCCTAAACTAAAAGTTAGTTGAGTTTTAGTTAACTTAACTAAATGAAGTAGTTGAACTACTTCAACTAATTTGGAATGCATAAAATCCAAATGAGAAGGAAGAACAAGAGGAGAATAGAAGGAGAAAGCATACTAAGGTTTTCTCTTAATTTTTATTGAGATAGTTCAGTTTTCATTCATTCTTCAATTCATCAAAGGCCTAATTCTATTTTATGACAATAGGATCCTATTGTAAACAACAAGGTTCAAAGTTGAATCATATCATTAGGACACTTGTTTTCAGAGGTGTTGATCTATCTTTGAT
This sequence comes from Picea mariana, assembly GCA_032191745.1. NCBI lineage: Eukaryota > Viridiplantae > Streptophyta > Pinopsida > Pinales > Pinaceae > Picea > Picea mariana. Next base: position 29,847 of record JASDQU010686095.1, on the reverse strand, counting down.
AGTATGTGTAGACTTGTCTATTTATGAATTAAATTTCATGACTGATAAAGGATATTGTGTAGACTCAAGTGGGAAACAGTCTGTGGCAAGTTGATCCAGATTTTAAAGTTCAGTTTTTACTTCTTGTCAGAGTCTTTTTGTATGGTTTTCATCGGTGTTATCTAAGTTTGGCCTTGGTCCATGCCCCCCACGAAGATTTTGTAAAGAGAAAATTTCTTTTGATTTCTTGGAATGAAATAAAGAGATTTCTATTATGTCTCATATGTGTTCATATGTGACTTGGTATTTTTTCTTTTGATCTCCACATTTTCTTTTGAAATCTGATATATTCAAAAAAATTGTATAAAAAATGTTATATTTTTTGCAACAATATTTTATTCAAAAAATCAGCCTAAGCACTTGTAATTAATACTTGTGGATTAGAAAATACTTTTTAGGCTATAAACATAGGGTAACATTCCTGACTATCTTTCCTTAGCCAAGCAAGATCCAAAAATGATTGAGTAAGATAATTTCATATCTTTTCCTCAACAATGTCTTTATCATTTCTTGATGGTTTGTATTGTTATGTTCTTTTGTATTAGTGTATGATGTGCTAAGGATATGAATTGAGTATCTATATTGTGCTAGAATGGTAACATTATAAATGGGTTATATATCTATATAGCATTCTTCTTACCCTTCCCTTAGCTCTTTTTTCTCTGTTCAACTTTGGGTGAGACTTCTTTTCTTTCGAAAACATGAAAATTCTAGCACACTAGACTACATTGGTACCCTCTTGTTGGTAACCTATAGAGGACCCTGGTCTAACAACTTTTCACCAACAAAATGTTTCCTTTGTCGGGACCATGATTTTACAAGGGAACTTGTAGGGAGAATTCTTCCACGGATCCAGAAGTCTGACGTTCAGAAATGGTGGAAACGTAAGTGTGATGCATTTATAATGAAGAAAGCGGAGTTACAGAACCTGAAATGGAACTTTTCCAAGGATTTCTGGTTTGAAAAGTCTTTCCAATGGATAGATCATCTACAATAAGCACCATGATTCAAAGAACAGATTAAGAAATTGGTTCTTGGGATACATAGAAGCTACTCTATCTTCACCAAATGGATAACCTAATCACTCAAGCATTGGATTTCTGGTTTGAAAAGTCTTTGGAAGGCACTATCATCGAGTTTGCAATAGAAAACCACCAGTCTTTTTCACAAGTTGAAGCAATATTCAAGAAAGGGGCACGTGGAATATTATTGAGTAAATTACCCTTTGGATTGAGGTATTTTTAGTGGAGGAGGGGATGCTAGTTGTTCCCTCACGTGAGATGGAATCTTTAACCCATGCTCTCGAGGTGGGGTGATCTTGGGGCAGGTTCATCACCTAAGAAGGGGAAAGGGTTATTTGATATATGTGGGAAGATAAAACATCAAGAAGTCAATGCACCCTGAGGAGAGTCTCCATAGTTGGGAAATGGTGGCGGGGAAAGGTAAAGAACTTAGCGAAGAAGTTCAAAGTGTTGCAAAACTAAATTGCACCCAGAGGAATGGATGAAAGAAATACAAAGGATTTTCATAAGTTGTGAAGACAAGAAAGACTAGACAATCTAATATTACAGGAAAGAGAAGAACAAAAAGAAATAAGTCCCATGGAGAGAGGATGAAATAAGGAATGTGTAGAAGCAAGAGAGGATGAGGGACATATGGATCTTATGGAAGACAAAGAATATCCGTTCATGATTTCCAGGAGGATCCGACCATGAGGAGGATCGGGTTTCTCTAGTACAAGAAAATAATACCCCCCTGATCAAATAAACCTGCCTAGAATTCAGTGGAACCAGCCTCGAGTCACCCATTCCCTAGGAACCTTCAATACCCTTGGTAAAATTAGTGCCTCTAACTCATGAAAAGTATATTTTGTCAAATTTAGTTAGTTCAAAAAGACCTGCAATCATAAACAGTGGAAGGATACTAGGGTCACCTAGAAAATCACAACCAGGGCCATTAGGATTTATTTTGATAGGAACAAGAACAAGGACAATGGTTGGAAACATATGAGGATCGATCTCCTGATACCCATAATTATGGGGTAAAGGGGATGAGGATGTAGAACAACATTTATTTCTAAGTGAGGCCATATGTAGGCCTAGAGGGACCTTGGATGTGGACAATTTAGTATAGTTCTAGACAACCTTGATGGGTCATGCCCTCAAATGGTACATAAAGGTTATTTATCTTGGGGTACAATAACATGCATTTACTCTTGACCAGATGCATCAGAAATTAATTGTCGAATTCAAGCTACCTCAGTCAGATCAACAATCTCTCTCTGAGTTGTGTGATATTCAACAGAGAGAGGGAGAGTCTGCGTGGGAATACAGTTAAAATTTTAAGTACGCTATTGGGATATTGGAACACCCAATTTATGAATACCATAAAAGGGAAAGGTATATTGAAGGTTTTCTACCCTTGACATGAATCCCCTTGGCGCAAGAGAGAATAGCCATGTTGACAGAAGATTTGGAACAATCGATGAAGATTTAAGCTATGGAAGGATACCCAGGGAGCCTAAGGATAATGATAACTCCAATAGATTCACACATATCGAATATCTAAGGAAAGATATCTGCACCCAAAGAGAATATCTAGGAATTAATTCTACTCAAGCCAGCACGACCTCAAGTTTGGTACACAAGGCGATACCCAGAGGGGAATTTGGAAACTAAGTGTATGTGGATAAGGGGAATGGGATGCCCTCTACAGGACCAACGGGAGGAGTTTCTCAGGTATATGCAACTCCACCATTTCATGAACCAGTTCAATACAACGCTTTCCCAAGTGCCCAACCCACTCACACAGTTGAATACTATGAAATATGTTGAACTTAGAGGCATGCACCAAGACACTTCACCATCCTACAGAATTACTCACCTATGCCCATTACAATATATTTTGAATTATGTGGGTCCATGATGCATACTATAAACCAATGTTGGGAATTAGATGCACTTGCTGACAGACTGTACGGGACTGCATTCACGATAAAAAAAACACCCCAAGGGCCAGGAAGAGATCAGAGAAGTGGCGGTGTAGGTGGATTTAGAGGAGGGAGGAATGGACGACAAGGAACAGGTTGATGTTACAATTGTGATGAAAAAGGACATATGGCCAGAGACTGTCCCCATCCAAGAGGACCATGGTGTTCAGATTGCAGAACTAATTCCCACACAACTAAAGAGTGACTAGATCTGATCACAAAGTGGGAGGTACAGGCTCAACAAAGAGTGGGAGGTATGGGCTCGACAAAGAGGAGTTAACTTCATAAGCTCATAAATCAAGAGAGAATTCAAAGAGAGGTTACCTAAATTCAACATCATAACTCGTGGAGGAGAAAAAACTAGGGTAGATGCAAACAATCGACCCAATTTCTAGAAAACATCCCCCAAGGAAAACAGGTATGATTCTTTGAAACAAAAACTATTTTTCAAAGATGCAGTAGAAATATTTAAAGGAGAATATGCTCCATAAATAAGAGAAAATCATCCTAAATTCACCCTTCATAACAAGACCTCTCAAGGCCTCACCTCCTGCACCCTAAAACCCTATAAATTCAATATGACCTTAGGAGCAGTCCCAAAATATAATCAACCTCTGGTTTCAATTATTCTTTACGATATTGGGAGATCACCACCTTTCTGAGAAGTTGTAGAACACCTTGTACCAAATCCTGGGGGATGAGGGAACCCCAGAGACTAATATAACTACCAACCTCCTTGAGAAGAATACACAAAGAATACAAAGAAGGAAGGTGTGAAGTGGAAAATAATTTAGGTTGGAAGCCTAGTTAGATGACTCTGAAATTAAATATTTTATGCTATACTTGGGATCATATGTCAATATATTACCCAAAGATACTTGGGAGGCTCTAGGGAAACCTTAGCTAGTCTATACCCCTATCCATTTGAGAATGGGAAATGAATACTGCATTTTTCCAGTAGGAACACTAGAAGATGTGGAAGTATGTGTTGCAGTAGTTAAAATGATAGTTGATTTTGAAGTCATTGAAATCATGGGAGATGAATACCCCTACCCTTCCATATTAGGAATTCATTGGGCATATGAAAATTATGTTATAATTGACCTAAAGAGGGACACAATGACGTTTGAAGTAGATGGAGTAAAATTAGTCCAGCCCTTAGATCCATACATGGGACCTAGATATATTGAGTCAGTGGATAATAACATGGAATTAGAATCTCTCAACTAGTTATACACCATAACAACAGGGATGAGGCCAGATAACATAAACCCCACTAAAAATGGCTCTATAAGTTGGATGACTATGGAATCAGTTGAGGAGGACATGGAATTAGCTTTTGATAGTTGGTAGCAAGGTTCATACAAAATACTTTCAAGATGTTGCGCAACTATTATGGCAACGAGATGTATTGGATCCAAGATGAGGGATCATCCAACATATGATGATACTTCATATTTGATTAGCTTTATCATTGATATAGATGGAAAAGTTGAGTCAGAGCAAAGGATATTGGTTATGTACATAGCATTGAAGGATACCCCAGCCAGGTGGTTGGCCACTCACAAAGCTTCACTTTTATATTGGGAGGATGAAAAGACAATTATTCAATACATATTTCTAAGAAGCGATCAAGTAACAACATAGATGAAGATGGATTTTTCGTGAAGCACAATTGTTTGATGGGAAGTGTAACCTCAAAATTCATGTTGAGAAGTGCATCAAGAAATGGAAAGTTTCACAAGTACCATCTCAGTTATGGGTTCACTTATTTTTTCACTCATTAGGTGTGCTTCCAAAAACTTGGTACATCCATGAAGAGACCAGAAGACAAACGAACTAGTGGCAGACACTAGAAGACCAATTTTGTAGAGATTTTTATTTTACTAGTAAGACTCCTAATCTCCACCTAGTCCTTCAAAGAATTTGAGAGATGCTATTTACTAATGATTATGAATCCATATCAATCCCAGTGGTAAGTTCTGATCATGCCCATTTTATTCAGTCCAATCAAGACCAAAACCCTCCCAAGAATATCGGTATCCTGTTGTAAAGTTGATAAAGACCTAGAAGAACCTAATGAAGTAGAATAACTTAGGAACCTAAATATTAAAGAAATTGTGGGAACTAGGGAAATCCAGGATACTACACCTAGTCATGCAAGTAGTACCTATACCCATCCTCTAAAGTTGTATAAATTAAACATAGGGGCTGAGTAGAATACTAAGATAGCCTCTATAGGGAATTACTGGGATGAGCAAACCATGAACAAAATCAAAAGTCTATTGTAGGAATATGAAGACCTATTCCCAAAAATATTTTCAGAAATGAAAGGCATAAAAGGAACCATAGGAGAAATGAATATTGAGCTAAAACTTGACTCGAAACACTTGAAGCATAGACCATATCGTCTCAATCCAAATGTAAAATAAAAGGTCAAAAGAGAAATAGAAAAAATGATTACTGCATGAATAATCTTTCCAATCGAAGAAGTATAATGGGTTATCCCTATAGTAATATAGAGAAAAAAGGGTACCGAGGACATTCAAGTATGTGTTGACTATAGGAGCTTGAATGCCGCATGTGTACATGATCCATTTATGAAACCCTTTAGTGATGGGGTATTAGATGAATTTGCGGGGAAATAAGCATATTCATGTACAAATGGATTCTTTGGGTATCACCAGGTCATAATTTCAGAGGATGACGAGAAGAATTCCACTTTTTTAATTGAGTGGGGATAATTTGCATATACAGTAATGCCTTTTGGACTAAAGAATTCCCCTGTAATCTTCTCCAGGATTGTTATTGTAGCATTTTGTGATTTCATACACATGTTCCTTGAAGTCTACATGGATGACTAGACAAGATACAGTTTGTTGAAGGAGCACGTAGGGATACTCTGATTGATGTTTGATAGATGTCGAGAGTTACATATATTTCTAAACATGAGGAAGTGTATTTTTTACATACTACACGACAACCTATTAGGCCACATTGTTTGTCAGGAAGGAGTCCTGGTAGACCCAACTAAATTTGAAGTTATCCTGAACATGTTGCCACCTACAAGTGAGAAACAATTGTGTAGGATGCTTGGGAATACAGGATACTACCGTAGGTTCACTAGAAGATATTATAGTATTACAACACCATTGGAGAAATTACTAAATAATTTCGAAGCATTTCGGTGGATGGATGAGTGTGACAAGGCGTTTGATACACTTACGGAAAATCTCAGTACTGCACCAATCCTTATATACCCCAATTGGAAAATTTGATTCCATGTACATGTGGATGCATCAGGTGTTGCACTAGGATCCATATTAGTGCAACCAAGGGAATGGAATATTGATCGCTCCATATACTTTGCTAGAAGAAAATTGTCTCAAGATTAACGCAACTACATAAAAATCGAAAGGGAAGGTTTGTCTTTGATTTATGCGTTGCACAAATTTCAACACTATTTACTAGGTTCTCATTTTAAGTTTTTCACTGACCATTCTGCATTGAAATACCTTGTAAATAAGCATGTTCTTGAAGGAAGGATTTGTAGGTGGCTCTTACTCTTTCAGGAGTTTTCCTTTGAGGTAATTGTGAAACCTGGAAGATGTAACGTAGGATTAGATCACCTGTCAAGACTAGAATCAGGGGAAACTAGAGGAGTAGTGGAAGACCATCTCCCCGATGTAGACCTGTTCCGAATTGAATTCATTCCGAAATATCTTGAAGATATTGTTTATTTCCTTAGTACTGGGAATTACCCAGAGGATTATTCTGCAACCTAGAAGAGGCACCTAGTAGTCCATGCAGCAGATTACCAACTTATTGTAGGACAACTGTATAACATGGGATTTGATAGCATTCTCATACGTTGTGTCCTACACCATGAAAGGTAAGATATCCTATGGGAATGTCACAATGGAGTTGTGGGAGGGAACGTTGGAGGGAAAGCTAAAACATAGAAGGTTCTCCAAGCCAGATTATGGTGGGAAACATTATTCAAAGATGCTAAAGTCTATGCTAGGTATTTTAATGTTTGTGAAAGAGTAGGGAAGCCATCACACAAAGATGAATTAGTTCTTCAACCTATTAGGGAACTGGAAGCCTTTAAGAAGTGGGTTGTTGAATTTATTTGACCATTTAACCCTCCCACAAGACATTCAAAGGCCAGATATATCATTACAGCAACATACTATATTACACGATGGGATAAAGGATAAGAAGTCCTAGATGTTTCAACAAATACAATGGCTAGATTTATATTTGAAAATATTATTGCTCGATTTGCATGTCCTAGGATCCTGACTAGTGAACAAGGGGGACACTTCATTAGCAATACAATCACAAAATTGACGAAAAAAGTTCTTATTCCGCACCATAAGAGCACTCCTTATCATCCACAAGCTAATGGAATAGCAAATTCATTAAACAATAATCTGGAGAGGGGACTGACAGAGGTGTGTTGCATAAAAAGGAAGGATTGGGATGACAGAGCTCTAGCAATTTTATGGGCTTATAGGACTACCACATAGAAGTTGCACAAGTACACCTCATTTCAGTTGGTTTATAGGAAGGAAGTTGTGGTGCCTGCAAATTTTATTACCCCTAGTCTCTATATATCTCAGGCTACACACATGACAGATGACGCATCTATTGCACACAGGATTGTAGACCTGCAGGAACTAGAACTAGCAAGGGTCCTCACTGATTTTCATCAGTTAGTGGAAAATGCTAGGTAGAAGGCTTGGCACAATCGACACATTAAGACTAAGAGGTTTTTGCAAGGTGATAAGGTACCCCTCTATGACAGTCGATATCATAAACATCCAGAAAAGATGAACATGCATTGGTTAGGGCCATTCCTAGTGGTTGATATCAGACACTATGGTGCGGTCAATCTAGTGCAACTAGATGGTGTCCTTCGACCAGGGTGTGTGAATGGTGCATGCCTGAAACCCTACATTACACACACTTAACAAGAAATATGGTTTCTCCAATCCAAAGGAGCATGTACAGTAGGTAGACTTTGATTTTTTGTTGAATTTTGTAGCAATGTTGAATTTTTCTTTATGAAATAACATTGGAGTGTGCTTAGGAGTGCCACGACATATCCGTCTCATTTTTGTTGTAAGGATTTTTTTGTAACATGATCACCCAACAATCATTTATCTGACGCATCTTCAATCGGCTAATACATACAAGTACAACCACTGGAAAATATTTTTGGTTGGGGCAGAATCCAATATGAACTTTATTAACAACTAATTCATAGTGACATCATTTCCAATTGTAGCTTTTAGGGTAATTGTCGAAGAACTTTCAGCATTTCCCATCAAGTTTTAAAAGTTCTTGTCCATGTATATCCTATCAATAATCCTGCCACAATTCTCAACCATTAAAATGGTAAGACCCTCACATCGACCACCTGTTGAATAAGAGACCCATTAACGTTCCAGATTTTATAAGCAGAATGAAATGAATATAGATTATTAAAAAATAATTAACACAAAATAAAAGAGATACAGTAAAATTGGTTGTCTATTCAATAAGGAAATAAGCTCAAACGGTAAAATGCAGTGGAAAACAAGCTTGTTGGAATGATGGCGGCTTATCTCTGAGAAGAGATGTGATGGTTGCACTCATTCACAAGAAAATGGTTATCGTGAGGCTCTAAAGACCTTTTACAATAAACATGAATGTAAAAAACCCTAGACATCCAAAAACCTAACCCTAGGAGATGAAGTGCCAAAATGCATGTGGGCCCCGTTTGGGTAAGTTAGTACATCAACTTCCTAGGGTCATAACTTTTGCATAAAATATCTGTTTTAGGAGCACGATAGCCCATTGGACAAGTCAAACCGAGAAGAACATTTATTGATAGGCTTGGGTAAGTGTCTCTATCACTCACCTGGGCCCCAAATCCCTAACAAAATGTCATTTAGGGCCTCAAAATGACCACAAAAATTTGGAACCTGAAAATCTGTTGAAAAACTACCAAGGTGGAAAAATATTTTTTGATCCAGTGGAATAGGTGGGTGGCCACCGATATACATCTAGATCAATACTCCCTCCTTAGGAAGAAATGGTCTCCATTGCGTTGATTTCCCCCATCAGATGAGAAATGTTTTTCTAGATTTGGCCCAGGGTGATCCACTTACCTTGGTGCAGGTGTTGCCCTGCTTTGACGAATCAATAAAGTTGGATCCTTTGATTTCGAGTTCCCTTGATATGTGTGTCCACAATATGATCACTAGATTCCTTTTGTTTGCAGTTAGGGTTGAGATCTGTTGGTGTGAACTGCTCTGTTATCTCTTAGGTGTCCAATAATGGTGGGAAATATGGTCAAACAAGAGCCACGTTGAAGGCTATATGTAGACCAAGGAAGGGGAGAATGTTGAGCTCAAAATAATTGTCACCCATAGCCTTGGTTATGGTGTATGAATAATAATGGAGTGGTCGAAGGTTCCTATGGGGCCCTATAAGGTGTTCTTTATGCAAATGCAACCAAACTTTTCTACCCACCTGAAAAATTATGTGGCACCCGATGTTGATCATGGCGCTACTTGTACTTGGCATTAGACTTTTGTAGAATATCTTGAACCTATTTGCAAATTTTTTGGATCCACTCAATGAACTGGGTTTCTTTTTCAGCTTCTAGTGGAGCAGGGGATGAGTCGCCAAAGGTGGTCACCAGGTGTAGGGAAACCTCGATGGGGCCTAATGGTTGGAATCCCAACCCCACCTGGAAGAGGTTGTGGCTAGTTGAGCTATGTAGGGCTTGGTTGTAGCTATGATGGACATGGGTAAGACTCTCATGCCATGTGTGGGGGTGTTTTGAATTGTAAATGCATGGGGTATGTACGACCATCTAGTTGATGACCTCAGTTTGGCCATCTGTCTGGGGGTGGAAGGGAGTGGATTTGGTGAGCTTGGTATCCAGCAGTTACCAAAGGCTCGACCATAATCGACCAGAATGAGCTAAGGAGATAACTATCATGGCCTAAAATAATGGATTGTGGGATCCCAAAATGTACCCATACACGTTCAAAGGATATCTTGGCAGTCGCTTCTTCTATGATTTTCTTCTTGCAAGCGAAAAAAATTGCCATCTTGGAAAAGCGATCAACAACCAGAAAAACATAGTCATTCCCCTATTGGTGGACGGGAGGCCCAACATGTAGTCCATTAAGATGGATTACCATAGCCTATTAGAAGTAGGAAGAGGGGTGTATAGGTCCTGTTTCTTAGTGGTCAGTTTGGCAATAGCGCAGGCAGTGCAGGACCTGATATACTTTTTGACATCCTGTCAAAGTTTCAACTAGTAGAAATGTTTCTACAACATTGCCACTGTCTTTTCGACGCTAAAGTGTCCTGCTAGCCGATTGTAGTGAGATTCCCAAATAATATTTGCGTGGTCGCTTGATGGAATGCAGAGATGGCCCAGACGACAAAACAACCCATCCTGACGATGGAAATTAATGACCACTGAGTTGGTGCCCAACATTTGGTAGGTGGTGGAGAAGTCAGGGTCTGTCTCATAGAGGTGGGGCCATATGGAGGTATCATGGCCGCAAGCTAGTACCATTGTGAGTGTCACGACTGGGGAAGTCAACAACTCGGTTGGTACTTCCTATTTTATACTTGATGTTGAGGTGGAACTTTGTAAGTATGTTGATCACTTATGATGGCGGTCATTTTGAAATTTGCCTTGGGTTTGCATGAACTATAGTGGCTTGTGATCAGTGTGGATGATTGTCTCCTTCCCAAGAATGTAATGTCTCCAGTGGTGGTAGGCTTGCAAAATGGAGTACAATTATTTTTCGTAAGTAGGGTACTTACAGATACCATCAGATAGTGTCTCACTATGATATGCCACTGGGTGGATGTGTTGAGTGAGAAAGGTGCCCACAACATAGTCTTAAGAATTTGTCTCGATCTCAAAGGGATGTTGTAGGTCCAATAATGAAATTATTATGGATGAGCACAAATGCTTCTTCAAGTCATCGAAGTCTTGTTGTTGGGACAGACCCCACACAAATTTTTCCTTACTACCACCCCTGGTTACTTGGCTGAGGTCCCATATGATATGAGAGAATCCCCGCATGAAACTACTATAGAAATTGGTGAGGCCCAAGAATATTTGAAGTTTAGTGAGTGTGGTTGGGGCTGGCCAGTCACAGATGACCTGGATCTTGGCTAGATCCACATGCACACCATGTTGATCAATGATGTAGCCTATGTAAAGGACCGTTGCCATGCCGAAGGAGAATATTTCCAAGTTCGCATATAGATTGTGCTACCGCAGGGTGTGCAAAACTTGTTGAATATGTTGCAAGTGTTCCAAACAAGTCTTGTTGTAGATGAGGATGTCATCCAAATACACCACTACAAAAGTGTTGGTGAAGGTTCGTAGGATATCATTCATCATCCTCATAAAATTTGTTGGATCATTTTTCAAACTAAAGGGCATGACTAACCATTCAAAAATATCTTCTTTTGACTTGAAGCCATTCTTCCATACATCTGTTTATTTTATTGGGACCTGGTGGTAGCCAAACTTTAGATCAATCTTATAGAAATTTTTGGCCCCTGTGAGTTGATCAAGGAGTTCGTCAATTCAAGGAATCGGTTACTGGTTTCAGACTGTGATTTTATTCAGAGCTCGGTAATCAATGCAGAGTCACTAGATCCCATCTTACTTTTCCACCAGCATGATTGGGCTCCCACAAGGTGATGCGTTGGGATGGATGTGCCCCTTGTGGAGCAGTTCTTGGATGTGCCTCTTGATCTCCTTGTTTTCTAACAGGGAGTGGTGATAGACTAGCCCATTGGGTAGTGGTGCACCTAGGGTCAGATTGATGGGATTGTTGACCTGTCAATACAGAGGTACCTAGGTAGGAGAGGAGAATATATATGAGTATTCTTCCATGACCTTATCCACTTTCTTCTGTTGTGTGGAGAGATCGGTCATTGAGGCCCTAGATGTGGATGCGATATTTCGCTCACTCTGAGAGAGAATCATGAAGAAGACAAATGTCCCATTCTGAGAGATGACCTTCCTGCATTTCTTGGCAGAGATTAAGGAAATAGTGCTAGGAGGGACTACCTCAGGTATCCTGTACAATTTCCTGTTCAAAGTAATAATAAAACTACAAGGCCTACACTCATATACAACATGATGTTTCCATCAATAAGGTTGGCCCAAAAGAAAATTACAAACTTCGAGAGGAGAAACATCACACAATACCTTGTCTTTGAAGGGCTTGATTCCATACAAAAGTCAACACTATTAGTTGATGCAGAGATCGCTTCCTTGGCAGAGCCATCCAATGGTGTAGGGTTGTAGGTGTGGTTTTATCGATAGGGCTATCCGATTGACAACCTCTAATGAGATGAGTTTCTTTCGGTGACTGCTATCAATGATGAAGTGTAGTGGGGTGCATTTTACCCACATCTATGAATGGAAGAGGCGATCTCCTTCTTCTGGCTTGTCTGGTTCACCAGGATGGATCTTGGTAGTAGCAACACTGGAACTGGCTTTTACATCAATGATCTATCTTCCCCTTTATGGTTCTGACTCAAAGTCAGAACCTGCATTTGATTCAGAGGCTTTCACTTAGGCCACCAATGACTTGTTTGAGTGGAAGTCAACAATGTTATGCCAAGGGATCTTATGGAAGTCGCACCACTTCCTAGTATCTTTCTTTGTCTTTATGGTGTCCTTATTTTCTTGCAACTTGTACTAGTTGTCCTGATTTTGTCCATACTTTCTCTGTCCTTTATTCTGTGGGTTGGGGCCTCCCTTTCCCATGTTTTTCTATGAGGGGTTTCAAACCCAAATATTTGCCTCTTTTGTTTGATATTATGCTCAATTTTGACGGCATATCGGTAGGCCGCGCCCAAGGATGAGATGTCCAGAAATTCCATTTTGGTATGGATGTGTCTATGCAAAGAACCATGATAATTGAGCACTAGATGTCACTATGAATCTTTGATACCTAGCTTGGTATGTAAGGTATGGAAGATATTTTTGAACTCTGGCACTGCTTGGTCTCTTTCTTGTCATAGTGTGGTCCATTTGGTATACAATTCATCTAAACTTACAATAGGGTACTATTGTTCCTTAATATAATCCTTTAAGGATTCCCAGTTGGTGGTGACTATAAATAATGAGGGTTCCTATTTTTCCTTTTTCTCACAGAAATTTTCCCACCAATATTTGACATGGGGAACAACTTTGAGGAGTGAAAAAGTAATATTTTCTCTATTCGAAAAGTTATGCACAAAAAAATACCCTTCTAGTAGATTCAACCACTTATCTACAACATCTACGTCTACCTAACCTTCAAATATAGGAATATCAAAGTTGATTTGTACCTTGAAGGGGGTGGTGCCTCTGCTCGAGGAAGACGTGTCACCTATTGGTAGTCGTCGAAGGATTTGCGTGAAACTATACATCGTCTCGTTCATTTGTTGCATAAGGGCTTCCTCAAGCAACATTTTGAAAGGATCTCCTGTCATGTCATATTTAGTTTCTCTCATGAGAGGTCACTTGGGAGTGCGAGAGATTTTTTCCTGAAGAGAAACAAGCTCGAGACCCAATTCTTTGTACCCTGGCCATGTTGGGGAGATGCAATAAGATGACAAGGAGTAGACCGCTATGCTACCACTAATCCATATTTTATTAGCAGAAGGAAATGAATATAGATTATTAAAAAATACTTAACACAAAATAACAAAGATACAGTAAAATTGGTTTTCTATAGAATAAGGAAATAAGATGAAACTGTAAAATGCAGCGGAAAACAAGCTTGTTGGAATGGTGGCATCTTATCTCTAAGAAGAGATGAGACAGTTGTGCTCATTCACAAGAAGATGGTTACAATGAGTCTCTGAAGGCCTTTTACAATAAAAAATAATTTCAAAAACCCTAGACATCCAGCCTAACCCTAGGAGATGAAGCGCCAAAAGTCATGTGGGCCCCGTTTGGGTAAGTTAGTACATCAAATTCTTGGGATCCTAACTTTTACATATGATCTTTGTTTTAGGCACACGATAGCCTGTTGGAAACGTCTAATCGAGAAGAACAATTTTTTACTAGCCCAGGTTAGTGCCTTGTGCAATCACTTGGGCCCCAAATCCCTAAAAACGTCATTTAGGGCCTCAAAACAGCCCCGGAAGTTTGGAACCCAAAAAAATGTCAAGGTGGAAAATTGTTTTTCAAGCTAGTGGAATAGGTGGATGGCCACCGATATCCACCTAGATCAATTAAAGTTAGAATATGGCTCAAATATTTTACCCTGTTACCAGTCTCATCACACATTCACACCATAGATTACGTTGCTAGCCTAATTACTCTCTCATTGATGATTCATTAATGGTATATCCTGTTAACTTAGCTATACTACTCTATAATATTGTTTAGAAGACCATTCTATTCACCTACATGTCTTCTTTTGTTGAGTCTCTACATCCTAGTGCATTCTGAGAAGTCGGTCGCCACCCAGTTATTGATCCATTGTCACTACTAACACTCCAACGTGAAAATGCTGAGAATATTGGGAGGACAAGGATTTGTATTGAAGGAAGAAGTTCTATATGAGTCTTATGATCCCAATATTGAGGTCCTAGGCTATGTTAAAGGAAAATATGAGTAGAAAAAACTCCTTTACTTGGATCTCACGGACACGACATTGTTCCCCCAAATGAACATCGATGTGTTCTGCAAGATGTACTTCATACCGACAGGGGAGGTGCAGTTCCTCCCAAAGGATAAGTTCTAAATCCACTCCACTTGACAATCATGAATCTTCAAGACCTCCCAGTTTTTGAAACCACTAGCGAAATTTCATGATGCACTAAGTTCATAATCAAAAGGGTGCATGATCATAGTTTATGGATTGGAATATGATACCCCATTCATGTCGAAGATATTCACTAGGTCACAGGATTATCTTTGGAGGGATAAGATGTCTCGAAAGGATTTCAAGGATTGAGCAAGCATGGAAAGAGGAAGGGAGAGATTAGCCTATATGAGAGCGTCTATACAGATAGGGGAGGTCGCACAATAAATATTGAACCAATCCTCGCTAGGATAGTTAGAATGGCATGCTACATGATCACTAGCAAGGTCGTGTTCTCTTACTATAAGGGTGAATATACATTGGATGCCCTCTCAGTGGATGACTTCTGTGCAAATGGTGTAGTGTTTGATTGGTTTAGTTACTTGTTGGAAGAAATCCTTGTCACTTGTGAGGAATTCCAAGTGAAGGGAGTAACCTTCACCTACAAATATATACTTCTCAATTTTTCAATATTGAAGTGGAGGCCACCCACGAGAAGACAGTTAGCACATGTTGACAAAGGTCTCCTTGCAAATATTTTTTAGCCCTGTCATGCAAGAGAAGACTTAGAAAACATGGAGTTCAACAATGTTGCATTCTTAAAGTGGTATAATCAGTTGATTGATGCCACCCAAAGGATATGCATACCACAGGAGCTTATAAATTTTCATACAAGGAGTTTCTCATTTTCTCTAAACTGCCATTATACATTCATCTGTCCAAAGAATGAAAAGCCTTCATACTTCATACAAGGCCCCTACCATTCTATTTGGATGAGGAGATACTGGAAAAGACAGTCATTTCTTGGCCAGGATTTAAACACACCCTGTGCAAGTTGGGTTTCCACTATTCATTTCCACCAAAATTGTTAATGAAGAAGAATCTAGTAGAAGAAGCAGGGTTGAGCTTTGGAAAGGTAGAATATCCCTAGAAGTTGCCAATGGCCTCAAAATCAGAGGAGGAGGAATAACACTAGTTGCAGAGGATAAAGAGGCCTTTTCCATGATGTCCCAAGATTCTGGACGAGGCCATCTTCTCAGGTAAAACCATTAAAAAAATTGTACCTATCACATTCATACATGAGATTCCGGCCAAGAATCCCAGAACCGGTGTGTCCCTAGCAGTAATCTCAACTAAAATCATCAACCCCTAGCCTATATCGATTGCATTACCTCACACTGGAGCATCCACTCGAATAGCTCATAATATTATTCATATTATTCATGACGCTAAGTCTAACCCCAATATACCTTCCATCATAGTCACTGAGAAACAATCATCGTCACCGATTTTGGATACAATATTCTCTCTACCGCCTAATTCCCAAGAACCTATGTAGATTGATATTCCATAAATAATTCCCTTTCATGAGATTCAACCATCCAAAGTACCAGTACTGACATAACTACCACATGTTCCCCTCCTGATTACAATATCTCTGAGAACAGAGAGTGACACAAAAGTCCTGAAGGATCAGAGGGAAACCCTTGAAGTTCCACCCTCAACGCAGGAAACAACGCAAAAGGAGGAAGAGTCTCAAGCACCATAGGAGACTCAGTTAGGATAAAGTACAACCTCTCTAAAAGAATAGCTAGAATCTATTCTACAAGATCTGCAACACTGTTCAGAACTGTTACAGCTCAGCCTAACGCAGGTGGAAGCTATCCCTTTGCTTCTACTATACCTAAAGACTAAATTATCCCAATAGTTGTGAGGAATACTCTAGGGAGAAGATGAAGTTGAGAAAACATATGATAAATCCATGGCCAATGAAATTCTTATCCATATCAGAATCCCGTTGGAGGCCACAGTTACACCTAGAGAGCTCATTCATCTTCTGACACTGTAATAGGTAGGGTTGATCAAAGCCGGAATGAATCACCTAGAGAAATGGGTTCAACAAGATGAAACAAAAGCAGAGTATTGGAAACATGAAGGAATGATGAAATAGACTAAAATAACGCATGAAGCATACTTGAAAATATAGGAAGAAGATAAAATGGAGAAAATGAATGGAAAGATCACAAATATCTAGCCAAATTTCAGAAACGAATCCCCTTAGATGCCAGAATACAACGCCACTACAGAACCAAAGGAACAATTGAAATTGGTTCAGAAAGCATGGGAGGTACTAATAGGTTGCACAGAGGACCTTCAAACCCAATTGGAGGGGATAAAGTTGAAGGTCAGAGGTACAACCTAAGGAACTTCAACAACAACTAGAAAGAGTTGTGTTGGAAGGCAATGATGCTAGAGCGTTGCTGCACAAAAATAATTTCGAGTGGACCACCATATTCAAGGAAGTCAGTGACTGGATGGGTGTTATAACACATTTCAATTAGGTACTGGAATACTTTCACACTATAGTCCAGACTCTCAATGAAGAAGAAGCTAAAATACATGATAATCTAGAGAAACAAACAAAATTAGATGAAATGCAACAAGTAGACAATTCTTTGAATGCTCTACTTGATTTTCAAATAGTAGCAAAGAAGGAACCAAGATCCTTTAGGAATATCATTCAAACTACATACATGTATATGCATTAGGTTGAATCATTAGCATATGCCAAATGACATTCCTTCATTGCATCCAAGCCAAAGGAATTCAACCTCAGTGTAACACAACAATTTGTTGCACAAGATTCATTGCTTACCAGAAAGTGGTAAGATAAAATTGAACAGTTCCAGGAGTTCAAATAAAAATCACTTGAGCTAGTGCCATAGTTGGGCCCTTCGTTTGAAAGGAGCCCAGAAGGAATAAATAAAAATCCCCAAAGGACAAGAGTCCTAATCAAAGGACACGGAAGAACCAAAGACTTGACTCAGGGCAAGTCAAGGATTGTGGTCGGGGCCTATTGGTCCCTTTGTTTTGATAAAATAAGTTGCCTAAGATATAAAATATACAACCAACCAAGTGAAGAAGAATGAAAAATGAAACGTGCAACATAAATATGTTGGAACATAACACAGTCTGAAGCCAACGTAGAATCAATTTTGAGCCAATACAGTTACAACATAATCAAGAAGAGAAGAGGCTCGTTGGGTTCTCAAAAAGAAGGAAGTAAACAATTGTAATGATGCTTCTCTTTTTTATTGTACTATATTGTAATGGGTGGGTGCATGAGAGATAGGGAGATGCAAGAATTGGATCTGTACTCCAGATCTATCCTATAATTACGAAGGGAAGATCCTAGACTCATTATGATTAGTTGTAGTATTGTATTGAGATGTACCTAATGATATATTCTATATTGAGTAGGGTGGATGTTTAATGTAAATCCATGAATGCTTATTGTCCAACACTTCTGATATAATAGAAAGATAATGGCGATAAAACTTTGAAACTATTCTTGGTTCATATTACTTTTTGTATCTCTGAAATGTCATTATGCTATGTCTTTTATGAATTACATGTCTTTATCATTTCTTGATGGTCTGTATAGTCATGTTCTTATGTATTAGTGTATGATGTGCTAAGGATCTGAACTGAGTATCTATCTTGTGCTAGAATGGTAACAATACAGATGGGTTATATATTTATATAGAATTCTTCTTACCCTTCCCTTAGCTATTTTGTCTTAGTTTCTCTTTGGGTGGGACTTATTTCCTTTAGGAAAGATGAAAATGTCAGTGCACTAGACTACATTGGTACCCTTTTGTTTGTAACCTACAGAGGACCCTGTTTTGACAACTCTGCACCAACAACACCAGTGTCTTGAATTAAAACAACAAAACTTTATGTGCAACTATAACTACTATTGACAACTGAAGTAGAGAAACTCATAAAAAAAGCCTTTGACAGTTGTAGTTGGAAAGTGACTTTGAATGGATTCCCACATACACTCTAATTGGAAACCAAACTAGAACACAAGTGGATCGACTAGCAGAAGTCCTCAATCCTTTCTCCTTTGAAATAAATAGACCTCTTAGATTATTTCTTTCAATAACAAGCATGTTTTCCAATGCTTCTTTGGCAGCTTGTGGTACTTGTTTTGTAGCTTAGTATGTTTCATTTTCAGATCCTATTTCTGCTGCTGTAAACACAGAATTTGTTGCTTCAACATTTGTACCTAGTGGATGTCATATATACCTCTACCATATTATACCTTTGGTTTCATCAATACCTCTAAATTATTTCTATCCTTCAACCCTTTTTCTTCCTCTATGGAAAATTTGTTGAGGTCAATGGACAACTTAGTTTTTCTTGACCTCATCTCATATTTGGATGCTACCTCAGAATTTTGTCATGTGCCTCTGTCACAGGTTCCTGCATCTTCAATGTTTTTTCTTTAATATTTTTTTTGATGTCATGTGAAACTTGCTCACAAACTAGATCTGTCTCTAGGGTTATTCCATCCGAGTCTTTCTTAGGTTATGGGCCAAGGTCCATTACATTTTGTTCTAAATCCAAGTTTGTAGGGAACTTTCTCTTCATAGTCGCATACTTTACCTCTAAATTTTCCCCTTTATTGTATTTCTACTTTGCTTTACCCCCTATCATATTTTTCAATGTGTGTATATCCATCTCCTCCATATTGGAAAATCCAAAGATGTCCTCTTTACTTTTCTCATCCTCAATGACTATGGGTTGTTGGAATTTTAAGGATGGATTAAGAATTTCCTTGGAATTCAACCTCAATTGATTGGTAATATTGGTTTTTATGTTAGGTTTACTAGGAATTTTGGGGTCCTAGTTCCCTTTCCTTCTTCTACTCTGTTTGGATTAAAGGTATTCCTTAATGAAGCTTTCTACAGACACAAATTTTGCAGCAACAAGATTGGTACTGTGTTGTTTAGTTTTCTTTTCACCCCTTGTTTTTTTCCTAGGAGTTTTATCTTACTGCATGATGGGTGACACAAGATCATATTTAGAATGCTTAGGAGACAATGGACTTGGTGGGGTGACCTGGTCCTCTGTCTTATATAAACCTTGTTTCCATCCTTATCTCTTTTCTTATCTCTTTTCTTTGATGTAGATGATCTTAATTTTCTTCGAGGGGTTTCTTCCATTGATGGAGTAATTGATTTGGCCATTTTATATAGGGCACCCCCTTTCTTAGGTGAAAATTTCTTGTTTCTAGTTTTCTAGGTAGCCTTTGAGAAGAACCCAAGTTCATGGGAAACCCTCATTTCTAGGTTATCCTCGTCCCCTTTCTCGTCAAACTATCGATCAACTTTTGATTCCTCTTCATGTAACCCTATAGAGCGTAAAAAATATTTTCAAGGAATCTCTATTTAATCCAAAGAAAAGAGGAGAAAAATGTTTATAAAACCCTGTTGATATAAAATTCTATAAGCAAATTTGTAGTGTCTCTAGACCCTTATTCACATTTTATTTAAACTTTTGAGAAAATAAAAAGGGAGGTTTAATTCTTTGTCACCAATCAAGTGCATGAGGAAACAAATGTGGTAACAGTGCACAATTGAGAAACGACCTTCACATATAATATATCTTTGGACTACTATGAGGATGCCTTGTCACTCATATTTAATCCACATAATCAAAATACCCTGACTCCAATCAGGGTTTTGGTGTTCTAACACCAAGAATATGTTACAAAGCTCTCTTGGAAATTTTCCCTTTTTTAACCATCTCTCCCAGATGATCGGGAGAGCGCATGATGCCCCAATAAAATGTTCTGTGATATGAATTGTGGTGTCCCCAAGCTGGGTCTGACCCATCAAAATATTTTGCAAAAAGCAGGGATACTCCAGTGTTATTCCCTTCGAAAGCGCAGATGAAATCAAACCATTTTTCCCTGATGAAAATATCTCTAATTTATGGAATGTCTTAGAACAGTTTGAACCCCTATGGCTCTGTTATGTTCAATTTCCAATGGTATAGAGGATAAACCATTATGTTCAAACCACTTCTATTGAAAATTATGGGCCAAATGTATGTGTTAATTTGATTTCCTTTACCACCTGCAGCGATAATTAGCCATGATCCCGCAATGATAACAAATGAAGGCACAAAACTGCATGGCTTTAGCATGAATTCTACAATGATGGTCAAGCTGGTGGTAAACTGTGTGAACTCAAGTGCTCAGGGACATGCACATGCATGCAAGGTTCCAACACAACTTGATTTAAATTTAAAAATTTTCTAAACGTTAAAACCACCAAAACAACACATTTTCTGTTGTTTGCAAGAATAGTCACATTCTTGCAATCTATGTCTTTTAGCATCAAAGGCCTAGGTTTACCTACTAACAACCCACTAGTGACAAAATCATGGTTATGTGTTTTATTCAATTCAAACCAAAACATGTATTAACCTTGTTAATAGAAAGAAAATGATGAGAAAATAAAAGAAAGATTAGAACTAATAAAAAAGGGTCAACATACCATTGAAAATAAACTACGCATGAACTAGGTTGATATATGGACGGATTGGTGGAGGAGAAGGAGTAAAGAGGTGAAAACCTAGGGTTTAACAACATACATCCTTTATTCCTACTATAACATTTTATTTCCTTATCCATTTTTAGTATAAGTTATATGATGCACTATTATAAACCAAGATCTATAATCTAAAATAGTTTTCTTAATTATTATTATGGTAAGACCTCATACCCTAGAATAACATAAGGCCTTGTAATTTCAAGGATATAATTACATTCATAATTTAAAAAATATATAAAATTACATTATAAATTTTGAAAAAATATCCTTGCATAAGAACAATGTGTACAATACAATTCTACAATTTTTTTTAGGAAATTCCATCATTTAGGCACTCAACACTTCCACAAACAGGAACATATGAATTACACTTTGCATGAAAAATAGCATGTACCACTATTAGAAAAACTCAAATTTCACATGGTAAAATACAAATTCTATACATGAAAATAATATATTTAGAAAGCTAATTCAATTTCCTATATTTCATATTTTTACACCATATTCAAATTTGTACCTTGAATTATCCCTCCAAGTTAACAAACTCTTATATTTTCATGTTTTCATTTCCACTAATGTGTCATGAGATATCATCATTATCTTTCACTCTATTACACACCAAAATGGCACACTTAAGTTTCACACCCTAAGTGTCGCAAGTGTCCAAAGTGACGTATGCACCTTGTTAAGTGTCTCATGCACTGTCGCAAGTGTCATATGCACCTTACCTAGTGTCACATACAATTTTATAAGTGTCACAAACCCTTGACACCATAAAACAATTTTCACAATCCCTAAGTCATATTGGAGGAAGAATCCCATCATTTAAAGGCCAAAAACACACATTTTTTCTTGGAAAATCAACCTTTTTGGGGGAATTTATGAAGGGTGGCACCCCATGGACATGAAGAGAGTGCCAATTCATGGAACACCACCCCATTTCCATGTTATAGAAGTTCCACTTTATATAATGGTTCCCTATGTTCAACTCTAGGGGAGCACCAATCTTGTTAGAGATAAATTGGGGATCCTCAACCTTTTCCTAAGGTCCATCTCTGACTTGGATGAGGTTGTTGTGGTAGAATCCTACCCTATGGGATATATCCTAGGATATAATACTAAATTAATGGGCCATATATTCAAAATATCCTTCATTTTATCATGTTGGTTGTGCCTCTCAATCCTATATATTAAAGGTATTTCCAAGGTGAAGGGGGGAACAATACAGGTATCAAACCTTTCATTCTGGAGGTAGCATCAAAATTTTGATTTCAATATTCATGCAAGGCATGGATGAGGAGAGATTGGAAAATTTATTGCATCATCAATCATGCTTTGTAAGTTCCTTATTTGGATTTCCAATTAATGATAACTTGGCCTATTCCCTTCAAGTTCATGTGTTCTACATTTGCTTGTGTATTGTTGTTTCAACCTTCATAGATAGATTTACTTTATATAATAATCTAGAGTAGGAGGAATATTTCTTTTTATAGTTTTGCAGCATTTCATTTGTGTTGAGGAGCTTGGAGATCAAGCCCAAGGATTGGATCAATGAGGACAAACATTGCAACAAGGTACGCCACATCATTCTTCTTCTATCTTGCTTGATTGATTGAGTGAGATATATAGGGAAGGTAGTCACCACTTGTTCTCTTTTTTATTTGGACCAAATATAATAGTCTTGGTCCAAATGGGAGCTTAGCATGTCCACAGGGTAATATTTCTCAAAAAATAAAAATGTTGACTCCACTGGGGAAGGACTTTGACTTGTTTTTCTTCTTTTTCATCTTGAATCCGTAATGTACCCAACCATCCCCAGACTGGGCTATGCCACTTCAAGACCACCTTTGGACTTCTTTCTACATATGATCTAAATTTTAATTAATAAATAAGCATGCAATAATCACATGTATAGATCAAGATTCATGTTACGACATAAATAAATGAGACAGATGTCATGCACAACAATAACCAACAAGCATGCATATTACAAATAAAAATTTCATAGATAAGTAAATATACAACGAAATAAAATACACAAGAAAACAAAACCATAAGAGAGAGAACTTATCTTTAATGAAACGAATCGCCAACTGGTTGCAGAACAAGGAGGTTCATTCCAACCATAGACATTGTTGTTCCAAGTTGCAACAACAATGTCACCCCAGAGCTAGGGCTATGAATCCATAAGGGAAATTCTAGAGTGTCAGTCGAATTCAAAAACTAGTCAGCACTCAATATCTCATAGGCTTTTCAACACCCACAAAAATCCAAGTACACCAAATCTCTTCTACCTAGCCTGCACAACCTAAGATAATGGACCCCCTTCTCTAGCAAGAATTCCCTCAGGCTATCCATCTCCTTCCAGGGCTCCAGTGCAGTTGGTCCAAAATCTCCATGATGGGACTCTCAAGACTCACAGGTGTGAGAAAAATTGAACATAGGCCAAATCATCTCATACATGCAGGCCTTGAATCATGGATGGAATACACCAACATTCTCTACAGCCAATAAAACCATGGATCCTCTCCAACAGTTGTCCTTCCTTTCTCAAGCCAAGACAAAAATGAGGAAAGGTGAGTGGGTGAAAGAATGAATGGAGTGAGAACATAATTAAAGGTGTGAACAATGATCAATTGGGTGAGTAAGTGAATGAGTGAATAAGAATAAACCAAAAGAACAAGAACGCGAACCCCCCAAACAAACCAAGGATGAGTTTGTGTAATTCTTTCAATTAAGGAACCACTGGGCCTCCCCCAAAGAAGCTCGTGTAATTGTTATTCTCCATTAAAAAAAATGGTTAAATAAGGTATAAAATAAATACTTATCCCCTCAAGCCCCCTCTCTTGTGGAATAATATCCCCTTATAACTCTTGTCCTTTTCCTTTTCCTAGGCACAATAGCCTCTTTCAATTGGTTGGAAACTTTGGCCTTTCATGGATTAACAAAATACATTATTTAATATGTGGCTCAAAACTCGGGGTGTTACATCCCCTCCCCTTTATTTTGGGACTGTCCTCACTACATATACAAAACAGAAACAAAATTTAAAATTTTTTTCAAAAATTTCGGGTACTTTGCCTGCATGGCATCTTCATGCTCCCAAGTAGCATCTTCAAGACCGTAGTAGGTCCACTGGACCTTTACCGTCTCTATAACTCGATTCCGGAGCATTTTGACTTTTCTGTCCAACATTCATGTTGGTTGGACCTAAAAGTATCCCTCTGTCTCGACCTGAATCAAATTCCAATCAATAAAATAGTGAGGATCATGTACATATTTTTTTATCAAAGAGACATGAAATATATTATGCACATTCATAGAAGAAGGCAATGCAAGCATGTATGTAACTAGCCCTACTCTATCCAATATCTCAAATGGACCATAGAATTTAGCTGCGAGCTTTGTACAACTACCCAACTTCAAAGAGCTCTTCTTGGGCTTCACTTTTAAAAGCACATGCTCCCCCACTTTAAATTATCTAGTTTTCCTATTCTTATCTACATAAATTTTATTTCTATCTTCAGATTCCTTTAAATTCTGCTTAATTCTAACCATTTGTTCTTCCATATCCTTGAGAAATTATGGCCCAAGTACCACTCTTTCTACTGGGTTTTCCCAAATCACTAGAGTATTTCATTTCCTTCCATACAACTCTTCAAATGGGATCATTTTCAATGAATATTGATACCCATTATTATAGGAAAAATCAACCAAGTGTAACTAATCTTCCCACTTAGATGGTTTATCCATCACATGCATTCTCAACATGTCTTCAATTACTTGTTTGACTCTCTTTGTCTTCCCATCTAATTGTTAATGGTATGTTGTGCTAAAGTTTAGATTTGTACCAAATCTTTTAAACAATCCCCTCGAGAAATTTGAAGTAAACTTTGTATCTTTGTCTAAGACAATTTCCTTAGGTATCCCATGCAACCTAGAAATCTCCCTCATGTAAAGTTATGCAATATTAGTTGTTGTATGAGTCATTTTTACAGGAATAAAATGAGAACCCTTTGTCAATTTATAAACTACTACCATGATTGAATCATGTTGTCTTGTTTTCCTGGGAAATTTAGTTATAAAATCAATGGTTACCACTTCCCATTTCTTCTCTAGAATTGGTAATGGTTGTGGAAAGCCTATTGGGTCTGTATGCTCAACCTTCACTCTCTGAAATTCCATACATCTAGAAATGTAATCAACAACATATTTATTCATTCTTGGCCAAAAGAATTGGCTTCTTACTGTTGTAATTGTTTTCTGGTAACCGGGATGTCGGACATATAGAAAATTATGGATTTATGTTAATACCAAATTCCTAAGTTCTCCAGAACTAGGAACATAAATTATATGTTTATGCATAAGTAATCCATTTTCCTTCATCTCATATTATTTAATTTTTTGTTGTACATTTTCTTGCTTTAAGCTTTCCTTTACTTGTAGGTAATGTTGGTGTGTGACAACAACATATTAAATTCTTCTCTTTAAATATGACTGATTCATACTAACAATGGTAGCATGCATGATATGTACTCTTCTACTAAGTGCATCAACACTCTTATTTTCGTTTCCTTTGATATGCTTGATGTCAAAATCATATTCACTTAAAAATTCTAGACATCTCATTTTCCCGGCATTCAAAGTTGGCTATATAAAAAGATATTTCAGACCACAGTGGTATGTTTTTAGTTCAAATCTCTTCCCCATGAGATAATGCCTCCACATCTTCAATGCATGAAAAATGGCAGCAAATTCCAAGTCATGTGTGGCATAGTTCCTCTCATGTTCTTTAATCTTCCTGGACTCATAACCAATGGACATGTCCATTTTGAGTGACGACTCCACCAATTCCTTCATTGCATGCATCTATACATACCATAAAAATTTCATTAGGGTCAATAATATTTAAAATAGGTTCACTAGTAACTAATTATTTCAGTAGATTAAAGTTCTCTTCACACTCATATGTCCATTCAAATTTAATTCCCTTCTTTTGCAAAGAAGTGATGGGATGAGCAATATTAGATAACCATGCTATACATATTTTGTAGTAACCAACTAATATCATAAAAGATATAACTTCTAAAATACTCATGGGTGTTTCTCATCCTCTAATGGCTTCAATCTTTAGATCCATTGTTATACCTTATTCATGTCCCGAGTAATGGATATGTTCTTGGTAAAAATAAAACTTACTAAGTTTGGCATACGACCTATGTTCCCTCAATACGTGCAATACCAATATTAGGTGATGTCCATGCTCTTCCTCTGACTTAGAATAGACAAGTATGTTGTCTAGGAATGCTATGACAAACTTATCCAAATAACTTTTGAATATGTCATTCATTAAGCACATAAAGATAGCTAGTGCATTGGATAATCCAAATGGAACCAATGCAAATTCATAATTCCCAAACCTGGTTCTAAATGTTGTCTTATTGATGTCTTCTTCCTTGATTCTTACATGATGGTATCCCAATCTCAAGTCTATTTTTGAAAATATATTTTCTCTTATTAGATGATCAAAGAAGTCATCAATTCTGGGTAAAGGGTACTTGTTCTTCACAATGGATTTATTCATCTGTCAAAAGTCAATACGCAGCCTCAAAGTTCCATCCTTCTTTTTGACAAAGAGTATTGTTTCTCCACAAGGTGAAACACTTGGACATATGTACCCTTTCTTTAACAATTCTTCCAACTGCATTTGTAATTATTTTAATTCTGGTGTACTCATTCTGTAAGGTGTTTTTGATACTGAGGTAGTTTTTGTCACTAAATCACTATAGAAATATATCTCTTTATTTGGTGAAACCCTGGTATTTCTTGGAATACATCTTCAAATTCTTGTAGTACCGAGAATTCTTCAAGGCTTGACCCCTTTGTATTTTCTGGATCCTCCACATGGGATGCATACAAATGGCATCCTTTTCTGAAACATCTCTTTAGCTGTAAGGCTGAAATATTCCTTATAGAGATGGGTCTTGGAACTCCTTTCAAAGTGCTTTGTATTTCTTATTCATAAAGACATGTAAATGTCTTGTTATGACAATCTAGGACAACATAATGCTTGTCCAACCAATCCATTCCAATTATAATATCATAAGACCCCAATGGTATAATATTTATATCATCTTTAATATTCACACCATTAAGACTTATGGAACAACGTCTAACCATATCATGGATTCTCCTTTTGGTTCCAATGGCTAGTTGAACTAAACTTGATTTTCCAATCTTACTTTTCTCCAAATGTAATATATCCACTATTTTAGGATCATTGTAACAATGACTTGCTCTTGAATCAATTAAAATAGCAATAGGATGGTTAATGATCTTACCTTCCACCTCGATCATATTGGATTGGTACTTTTCTTGTTGTTCATCTAAGGATGCATAAATTATTCCCATGTATTCTACTATTGTAGCCTCTTGGATATTCTGCATGGTCTTTACTATGTCATTTATGTGAGCGATATCCGTGTACATGTGATCTTATTTGCATCCACAACATTGGATTGGTGGTATTCCCCTTTTTTCTGAGGAGACTTATCTATTGGACTCATCCTTATCATACTGGTCTTGATGATTTTTATTAGGGATATTTCTATTGAAAGGAGGTTTGAATCCCTTCCTCTGATCATATTTTTCCTTCTTCTTATCCTTCCAAGATTTATGAATGGATTCTCTGCCCTTGCCTTGCTCATATAGGTACTTATATTTCCTAATGGATTAAGTCAAAGTCCTAGGTTGTTAAGCCCTAATATTGGGTCATTACCCCTTAATTGGGGCATATTACATTAGTAATGTTATTTAAAGAGGTGATGTGGAAAGCTCCTATCTTGACCACTCCAGACTTCACAAAAACCTTTATTGTGGAATGTGATTCCTCAGGAAATGGAATTGGTGTTGTCCTAATGCAAGAAGGAAGGCCCCTTGTTATAACCCTAAATTGCACCACACATGCTTACCTGGCATCGGGCCAACTCATATCCCTTCCTTGCCAAAACTATGCTGAACAAACTCTTAAAAATCCTCATGAGTTAAGGCCCACGCGCCCTAACCCATTACTGCATGTGTGTGCATGCTGGCAGGCCCACTACAGCTCGCGTGTACCTAACAAAGCACAAAAAGAGGAAAGTTGCCGATGGAACAAAAAGATATGGGTCAGTTAACTGAAACTCCCAGCCATGCATGGCTGAAAGTTCGTCCAAAACCCTAGCTCCTTCTAGCCTATTTTGGAGGAGGAAGAATATAGCGAAGAAACTCTGCCCATTTTCCAAATCCATTGTCCCAACCCTTTATCCTTTCCTCAAGCCAAAGGAGAATTAACGCAAAGCAGTTGGAGGACAGAAGAGGAGGAGCCCAGGATCAGGATCAAGGAGCGGTGGCCAGTCTCGACTTTGATTGTAAGTTGATTCATTGTTCAAATAATAAAATAATACTTTTCCCGTCCCAATGCATGAGTTATTTAAGGTTTGTTTAATTCATGCTTAATTTCTAACCCTCAAGTAGAGAAGTAGCATGCATGCATAGTTGTTTGTCTTGATTGCAGGTTATCTTTGGAAGGAGCAGCGCAAGCAAGCGGGCAAAAGCGCAACGGAGGATCTACACCAAACATCGGTAACAAGGTTAGTAGTGTCTTTCCATGCATGTATTGTGAATGAGGGTTTTAAGTTTTGGGTGGTAGGTTAAAAAGTAATTTATTTACGGTCAAAATCTGCATCCAAGTCTAACCCTAGTTTGCTAGTCCGTAGGGTATTTTTCCCAACAACAGAGTTGGCGACCATACTGAGGAAGATACTCTTTAGGGTTTTTGGATTTAGTTGAGTTTTTTAGGTAGTTTAAGAGATTAGATTTTCTGTTTCTTTGCCTGTCTTTTTCTGTAAGGCCTAAGCTAGTAGGGAGCCTGGTTCTTTATACCAATTTTCCCTGACTGTTTCTTGACGGTAATTGTCGAGACACACAGAGGTACACGCAGCCTGTAGAAGGCCTACACGCATGTACCCATGCCCTAGCCTCTTGCAGCTCGCGTGCGAACGCTAGCTGTAGAGGTTTCAGTAGTCTGTAGGAGTTGAGAGAACTTGAGAGGCAGTCCTCCTCTTCCCTGTCAGAATTATACATTCTCAGGGGGTTTTTTGGATCCTGCCTGAGTCTTGCTGGTTCACATTCCTGTCTCAGTTTGTCTTTTTGTGTTTTGTTATTCCTTGCATTATTTTTTCTTTTCTGTTAGAAGAAGCATCCAAGCCTTCAAGAGACCCTGGTTATCAATACCAGAGGCCTCTTCCTGGTCTGGGCTGCCTATGTTTATTTTTTTCTTAGAAGTTATACATACACGTAGCCTGTACAAGGTCAGACTGCGTGTACATTCATCTTGTTTCAGCTCAGCACGCGTTCACACGCGTGCTGTTTCAGTGACAGTAGCGTGCTTGACAGGCTGCTTTTCAATCAGGGTGGGGCAGTTATCTCCTCCTTTGGTGAGAAGTGTTCCTCTCAGGTGTTTAAGTCTAGGGTTCAACAGTCAGTAGGTTAGGGCCTCTTACCCTTAGCCTATTTTTTCTTAGTTGAT
>JASDQU010686094.1:5418-21548 GCA_032191745.1 Picea mariana | reverse complement strand
AAGAAACCTCTACTTATTGCATTATATTTTTTTATCTTTAACAATGTTTTAAATATTTCACGGTCCCAATTTTATAATAATGTGGGAGGTTGATCGTTGAGCTTAATTTTATTTGGGTGGAAAATAGTTGTTTTGTTATCGTTAACAATTTTTTAAATATTTGGGGGTTCTAATTATATTATAACGTGGTAGGATGATCATGGAAAAGGGTCAACCACAAAACATGTAAATGATTATCAAATTCGACTTTCATTTTACGTGAATTTTATTATTTGTTTATATAGTTTTATTTGTGTGGCAATCAATTATTTCATTTGTTTATATAATTGAAATAACATTGATTTTGTTGATATTATATGTAGTCGGTAGGCCATGTTGATCATGATTCCACCAATGAGGAGGGGTTGTATTCATCCCATGATCCGATGGTATTAATTAAAAAAAAATATCATTAAAGCGAACAAGGAACTTGATAGCTGGTTAGACCATCCATATCAAACTCCTGACATCCTAGAAATGATCAATATCCTTATGTCATAGATTAACACATATAAGGTAATAACCATAATTTAAAGAGTTTTTTTTAATGTACTCATATGTTCAATTATGAAAGTCTTTTTTTTACTTTTACATTATCTCACGAAAAAACATTTTATTTTTTATAAAGATATTTTTGGAGCCTGTTCAGCCCAGTGTTGGTAGTAGTGGCGCTACAGAGATGCCACAGAGTCTTGACATAGGATTTCATATAGATGCAAGAGTATTGTTTACTTCTCCATATTCCACACCTAATTTAGATAGGATCCATCACACACACCGCCAGGCATCCACACAATGGTCAGGCTCTAGAAGTGGTGACAGAGATGAGGCTGATGATGTGGTTGACATGGTTGCATTTCCTGGAGCTAGATGTGTGACTAGCATGGGGACCCTTTTGTGCACATTTTTGGTCGACAATAGCAGACTTCCATTAAAACAAATAAGACTCCCAGGTAGTTTTTCATATTTTAACTTTTTCATTGTTTTCCATCTCATACACAAATCATATAGATTATTATTTTTAAATTAATGATCATATCTTTTTATATGAAGGAAACGACCATTTTTATAGGAACCTGGAGAGAAAGGCCTTGTTTATTTTTGGGGAAACCTTATGCATGAGGTAGAATTTTCAGAATTCCAACCTCATAAAATAACTTATGGATTATCTTGAAGGCTTCTTTGGAGTAGACACGTTCAATTAAAAAGCTATCACCTCTGCAGCAGGAGAATATTTAAAATATACATGGGATGTTTATAGATGAAGCTTGGTAAGAAACCCTAGGTATGAGCATCCTCCCTTGATTCCAGAGAGGGACTAGAAGGTAATCATTGATGATGCAAAATAAAAGATATTGAAAAAATCAAGAGAAAAAATAACTGGTACCCCAAGGTAAATTACAATATTTCGATTTAAATACCTTTAATTTTATTTAGATCTAAATAAAAGTGTGGTATATAACATACTTGAAAATTTTGATGATAGGTTCCCTCACACTTCGAAGGAAACCAAAGAAAGGATTGTAAAACACGGCCAACACAAGCTAGGCTAGGACGACTACTCGAGGTTATAATCATGAATCATAAGTACTCGAACATCTTAAGAATATTATTTGTATTTCCTTACAACTTTCAGTTTATTGCAGCCAAAAACATTAAAAAACATGCTCTTATGCAATGCAGGGCAGCGATTTCAGAACTAAAACCATGGAGGGATACCTCCAACTTGGTTACAAGTACGACAATAAATTCATGGTTGATCGTAGGAAAAGCATGGGGCAGAACGCACCCCAAGATCTAGTTTGCGGGACAAGGTAAATAAAAATTAGTCCACATTAACCTTTAATTACTTATAAAACATGTAAATGTTTTATACCATCCATAACTTTATAGTCTTACTTTGTTTTAATAAGGGGAGTTGCACTATCAATGAAACCATTAGTATTTGACAACAAAGCATTGATAGTGCAACGTGGCCAGAAGATCATTGTGTTCCCCAGTAGCCCCATCCCAGTGGGGTGCAGCCCCAAGATGTTCCGATGATTGAGGCCCACGATGGTAAAATGGTTGTATATTAATCATATACTTAATAATTTTGTACTTATAAATTTTGTACTTCTAATTTTTATTACTTATACATTTACGGTATTGTCCTTATAATTTTTTTTTTTTAATGGCATAGAATGTCGTAGTTGAGCCTCCTTGACCTAAATATGATTAGGAGAACATGGAATTCATTCCAACGATGCCGACTAGTGGACCAACAAGTAAATAATTACATTGCAAAGGTTTTTTTTAATATTAATGAACTACTTCAATGATATTTAAAAATCGGCCATATAAATTTAATATTTTTTGTTTTTGTAGGTGATGGCCCCTCACAACAGCCTCCATGTCATGGGTACGAGACTAGGTGTGCTCAGTGTGAAAGGACTAAAACAACATCAGTTGTTGAAGAGAACCCAGTAAACGAAGACATGGACATGGATGAATTATTTTAGAACTGGAAAACACAAAAATAGACTAAAAGTAATTGATGATGTATAATAATTTTATAAGACAGATAGATGTACATTATATAACTAGTATATTTGTAACATATTTTGAATGATAAATCTCATTTTTAAAAAATATTTTTTATGACATATGCCTTTGAATGATACACCTCATTTATAGCTTTACAATCACTTTTTATCAATTTTGAATATTTTTAATGCATATATTTTAGTAGAATATAGATTGGGTATTGGGGAATTGAGAGTGATGTGAGTGGGGAGGAGAGGGTCCATAGGATCTTCCACCTTCACGTGTTTGGCACTGTTCAATAGAGAAAAATTTATTGGATCTATTTATTCTTGGAGAAAACCTCTCTTGATCCAACGGAGAAACAACATAGTCAATGTTGACTTTGTTGTTGTTCCTTCAGATCGAGGGAAGTTTGCTCCAAGATCATACGGCTCAAATAAATTATTCTCGAAACCAAGAGGATATTATTCAGGCTGCCGCATCTAATATGTGTGTGTGTGTGTCACTATTTAATATCCTCTCATATGGATTTTACAAAAAAGAATAGAAATGGTGTTTTCTATTTGCAATCTTGTCGGTTTTAATTTCTATTAGGATTTATTGACATGTCTTAAAAGTATTTTTTGGTTTTTACAAAAAAATAAATATAATTATGTTTTTATTTACTACAGTATGTATTTCACACATTTGCAGATGCTCTAGATTTTGTATCAATGCAATGATACACATTATAATATCAAAGATCAGGTATGTATTGGCTTTTTTCTTCTTTTTATGACTTATTAAGGTTCCTTTTATTTATTTATTTTTACATTACCATCATTTGTGGGCCACTATGGGGCCAGTCATTCTATATAATGAACCACACCCAAGTATGTAGCATATATGATTCCCTTTAGTTCATCATATCATATGATTCACACAGCTAATCTAATACTTCAACTTGGTTTTTTGTGGTTGTGTATAAGTAATCCCCTGGATATCATAGTATACACATAACCATAATTATGCAATAGAGTATTTTAAATGAATGAGATATATATACCACTTCCAAGTAGAAGAACATGATAGCTCGATGACTCATAAGGAATAAGAGAAGCACATGGAATATGTACTAGTAACTCCATTCTATCATCTTATAGTACTAGTATATTGAGTGTGAATGATTATGGAATATGTACTATTATTGTTTACATAATGTGTTTTTAATGTGCACTGGCATATGCATAGAAAATTTATTGTGCATAGACAATTTGGCTATGTATTTTTAATGTGCATTGGCATATGCATAGACAATTTTCATGGCTCTAGTTTCCACTTTGCCAAGTTTCGTTTTCCTTGGTGCTATCAGTTTTCTCTTCTTTTTCTCAAACATTGATTGTTTGACATCCTTTAGTTGACTTGAAATATTCATTGAAGTTGTGTTTATGTCTACTTTTGATCTCTATTTACAAGTGTCTTGTGATTTTCATTGTAATAGGCTAGCCTCAAAATTGACCATATAAAAAATATTTGCAAAAAGAATACATGGAAAAGAACATTGTCAAAAAAAATCTAACAGCAAGAAGAAAATAAAAGAAATAGAAAATTTGAATAGACTACTATAATTGTGTTTGATCCCCTCAACTCGCTTCTTAAATAAAAAAAATTCAATGGCTTGACATGTGTGCCTTCTCCAAATATTTCAAAAACCTGATATGCTTGTTTCAATTATTTTTCCTTGCTATCATGTAGAGATATTGTTCTTTGACCTTCATTACGCTTTAGTGCTACTTCTTCCATAGTGGTTTTCATATTCAATGCTATGGAATCAAACTATACAAGCATAAAATTGAAGAAGCACACACTCTTGCATGAATCAAATACTTTTGCAATGGCAGTAGATGGAGCCCTCTCACAAGACTTTATTCTTATTGCTCACTTGTTCAATTTTAATATTTTATACTATGATGTATGGGGTTGCTTATTTAGTTTATTTACAATCTTTCTTCATTTATATAAGACTTCAATGGAGATATTTATAGAATTCATTTCCCATTTTTGGATATGCTATGTTGGAATAGCTCCAATGTTATTGTATCTATGCAAAATGAATTCAACCCACATGGAATATTTGCAAGAAATGACCATACCAACATCCACACACCTCATTGATGGTGCTAATGGTTTGTGGGGATATTTTTTTGCATCAAATGGTTATCTATCTGGTTGAATATTAATATTTTTATTTGGTCCTTTGGTTGAACTTGTTAGTCTAGAACAACTTATATCTCATGAAAAATACATGTTCTAGTTCAAGATTCTGCACTTTTTTTTTATAATTTTATATGAATTTTTCAATGCTAAGGAGTTCTTTCATTAACATTTCATTTTTCTTATAGTTTATCCCAATATTTTCTTACATTTGTATGTCCATCATTAAACAATGATCATATATCAATATGGTTGTTGATTGTTCTTATACATGCACCAAAATGTATATTTCCATATATTATTTCCCAATTCTATAAGGCTTACAAGTTGTACATATAGCTATGTTAATAAAGATATTGGTAATTTGGAAATCAAATAAAATACTAGAAAATATTAGGATACAATTCCATTGGAGTTGATGTATTCATAACTGAGTTGGTTTGAAAACTTACAATAGGAAATTACAAATCATGTATCCCATTTGTGAGAAGAAATTCATCTCTAAACTATGTTTTGTTTTTGTTTGTTAATTTGTCTGAGACCTGTTGGCTGCAGGATTAACCTATGGCTTGAGAAACCATAAATCAGAGGCATATAAGCCATCAAAATAACCCGGGGATTGCACCCGTCCTGAGTCACACCAACCCTTAACATGGTTGGATTTTTTGTCCCCATAGGTTTCGTACCGGTGAATTTTCAACACAGAGTGGCTTAACAACACACTCTGTCACCGACTGCCCTACACCTTGGGGACTATCTCTAAACTATGTTATCATGGGTAGTACATGCTAATTGTGTGCTCTCATCAGATTTTCTTTCACAGGTTTGCAAAATTTGCATGACACAAAATCAAACAATATTCACATTTATAAATGAATGAACCCATTCTATATTACAACCCTCAAAGGTACTCTATTACATTAATATTTATTATTATTATTTTGTAAATATATATATATACATATATATATATATATATATTCGTTCTCTCTTGCAAAAAATAAGATCGTCCATAATATAGATATTTAATTGCAACTATCAACACTTCGTCGCTATTTCAACGAATTGTTCTTCGCAGAAACTAGGATAGGTCATTTCTCTTGCAACGAAGAGAATCATCGATAGTATTGATAGCTCGTCACAACTATCGACACTTCATCTTTCTTGCGATGAATTGTTCATTGCATAAACTAGGATAGGTCATTTCTCTTGTGACGAAGATTATCGTCGATAGTATTAATAGTTTGTCGCAAGAGAGATGAACTATGGTTATCGTCGATGATACCTTATTCTTGAATGGTTCGTCACAAGAACTACTCTGGTCATCACTCTTGCGATGATAATTCTTGGTTGTCGATCTTGCGACGATCATCGTTGATAGTCTCTCGTGCGACGAGCACCATAGGTCATTTTTCTTGCGATGATCACTGAAGTTCATCTCACTTGCGACAAATTCCTTTAGTTGTTTCTCTTGCGACATTATCTCAGGTTCATCACACTTGCCACGACATGTGAAGCGACGTTTGAGGGGACCAAGAATCATCACAATATCCATGACATAATGTCTCAAGAGCATCGAAATGGTCATCGCAAAATGAATGAAATTTACTAGTGAGGTGACAAATCAAGTAGATGTAGTAGAGATTGCGATGCACTTGGAGGCCACACCAGGAGGGGCCGATACATAGATGGTACTGGTGTAGGTGTAGTTGAAAATTTCCAACTTGATGATGCAATTGAAATATATGGCAAAGACAAAAGTTGTGCACAAGCATGTATGGTTTACCACATGTCGGGCTGAGGGGCATTATAGGGATAAGTTTCATGTACTTCTAAATTATGTGGCAATGGAAATGCCAAGTCCATTCCCAACTAGAAATATGGAATGGTGTGAGATATGTCGAAAATGGGGCCACGTAACACCCCACTTCCTAAATTTGAATAAGTATCAGGAGACACATGATAATCCATTCTGTGAGTTTTGTAAATCCATGGGAAATGATGTCAATAATTGTCTTTCACACTGGTTGATGCAATAAAATACCCATGATGCATTTTAGGTATAGGAATAAAAAAAGGGTGGTGATCATGGTGGCACTAAGAGAGGCAGATACCAAGTAGGTCCCAAAGGTGGATATGGGTGTGGTCATGACTGAGGATATGGCAGAGGGGGAGGTAGACCCCCCACTTGTTTCAATTGTGGATAAATTTGTCATGTATCAAGGTTTTGTACCAAACCACACATGATTTATGCATACTTCTATAGTGTTGAGCATGTCATAGAGGATTATCCTAAATTAGTCAAGAAGTGGGAAGAAAAGAAGAAGAATTTCAATATGGTGCATGCATAGCCACATAGGAATAAGAATAAATATGAGGAAGGTGATGTCTGGGTAGTAACCCGAGGAGGAATGAAGACATGTGTGAAATTTGAGGATGGTGAGAGCTCGGGTCCAAAATCGTATGGAAATATAAGGAAGGAAACATAGCCCCTTCCTAAGTTTGATGATGCCAAAAAAAATAATATTATGTGTGATGCTTAGGGAGTTATTGAAGAATAAAGAGTGCGTAAAGAATTGCAACGTGTAACAAAATTATCATTGGAGGAGGCTCAGATCCATGAAGAACTACAATGAGCAACACAAACATCGCTTGAGGAGGCTTGGATCCATGAAGAGGTTGTTGGAGGAGGCTCGCGCCAAGGAAGAGCTCCAACATGCGACACAAATATTGTTAGAAGAAGCTCATTTGTGCAAAGATATGAAACACGCAATGAAGAAGTCAATGGAAGAAGACTGCATATGAGAATATCTATAATGCATTGAGAAAAGAACTCTTGAAGAGATGCGCCTAGAGGAATTGTAGTCTGTAGCTCATGTTGAAGCATTTCACAGCTTGGGAATCAAAATAGACATTGAGGATCAAGTGAGTGATTTCTTATGTTGTTGTTTAAGATTGCTCAATGATCCTGAGGCTGCAAAGAAGTTAACTTAGATGTTAGCCACTTGTATGGGGAAAGAAATTATAGATAGGACTTTATTAGCTCCTTTACCAGAAATATATCTATGCCAATTTAGTAAGAAAAAGTGCAAGGGGCATGAATTCAAGATGATAGCAGAGCTTGGTGGCTATGCAATGGATGGAGTCATGTTCGATCTAGGTTCAGACATCAATATTTTTCCCAAGAATTCCTGGGAGGTGATGGGTGTTATAACCCTGTAAATTTGTTCGGCTGATAAAAAAAATGATAGGGGTAACTATTTCTACCAACTTTAGAGTTGGGCACTAGCATGATCAACTCAGAGAGGGCTCTCTCATGTCACTTAATATTTCTTTGGAAATCAGTGGCTAGATTTGGTTTTGTTTTGGGGGTCTTTATAAAATTTATGGCAAGGAAGGGGAGGGACACTTACGGCTATGGAGTCGAAATTAAATAAACAATAGCAGGCCATTAGAACTATCCATAGGAGAAAGGATAAATGAGGCAATGAATCTGAGTTGTAAATTGAAATTTGCAAGGTGAAAAAGGAAATGAGAAACAATTAGCCGCATCAGAGCATTATTAAAATGAATTCTGAATTAGCTAAGAAGAAGATCACATAGTCTAAATTTCTTAAGTCAAATCATAAGATGAATTTCAGACCTTTGATTCTCCAATTTAAATAGAATAAAATGAAGATGGAATTTTAAAGACACAAGAAATACACACTATGATAGAAAACATAACTCATATCACAACCATTAGAATATTTTCATAAAAATTTCAAAACGCTTATGCATTATATATTTAATTTAGCTCCAGGAAATTACAAAGTCCTCCTACTACGAGGGCAGGCCCCTCTCCGGTCAATCCTCTCTTCATTCGTATTAGGAATATTATATAGATAAATTACATCTAGTATTCAAAACAAATCAACTACCCCATCGTTCCAAAAATAGACATCGGTTACAAAAAAAGGAGTAATGTATAATAATTGTTCTCCTACTTTATAGGAAGCGTTATAAACAAAACTGACATATTTGATTTTTTCACTTTGAATGCCACATGTCTACACCATTACAAAATTCTTTGAAGCATACTAAATTTATCTTGAAAACCATTTCAGATTAGCAATTTCTTCCTTCAAGGTGTCAAGCCAAGCAGGTTGATTTTCTCCAACGCTTTCCATCACCTCAACTTTTACCTCTCTCTTATGAAGGTTGCTCTACTTCCTCTTGACAACCCATGTATGGTGCTCATCTACATATCCATTGATGATTAAATCCTTCAAGATGGGATTTAATCTGACCTCTTTATCCGCTCCTGGTTCTCCTGCAGGTTTTGTATGAAATTTTGTTGCTAAGATTCAAGCAACCATTTTCTCTTTCTTTTTCAATGATGAATTTATCATATTTGTTGAAAATATTGGTTTACTGAAGGATGCTCAGTCTGATTTGTCCATGTTTCCTGGTTTTGCAGAAAACATAAGTTTATCTCCCTTAATTTTCACATTAATTAGAAATATGATCCAGTTTGTAATTACCTCATTTATGAACGAAGGATTGATTTCCCAAAATAGAGTAATGCCATCCATATTTTGAAGGAAAATATTCATTGATTTATAATCATGAATTACTGAAAAAGTACTTGCAGTTACAATGGTTTGTCATGCTTGACCAATCTATTCTAAATGATGGGCCTTCAAATTGGTCATCTAGCGGTGCTCACCTGGCATCTCATGGACGAAAAGTACTCGAACAAGTGGCCTGAAGTGATTTGAATGGTCGTCCCTTTCCCCGTGCAATCATTGGATTTGACATACATCAAATGGATTTTTGACATGTGATATTAGGGAAAACTTGGGTGGTTTTAGGCTTACCCTCTCTTTCCCCCGATATGCATCTGGTGGCGCCACGTACTGTTGAAACAAAAACGTGGTATTTTCATCCACCTACCTCTCAGATGTTAACCGGTGCGCTATTTTCTTTCCTAATGCATCCTTCAACCATTTATTCATCACTTCTCAATATCACGATCCATCGAGCCCCATTTACTTCACCTTTCTTCTATATTTAGCCATGTCTGCCAGATGTGGCTTCGTTCACCAATCTGTCTCTCCTCCATAATGACTTAGCCTCCTACTAAGTTATGAGGTTGGGTCTTCCAAAAGAAAATTTTATAGTGACAACATGGGCTCCAACTGGGGATGTTGTCATCCCTGCGAGGTAGAAAAGAACAGTATACCATGTGGCTTATCCATTGGGATTCTCTCATAACAGGTGTGTACCATGCTTTGACCTGGAGATTGAACGCTGGATATACTGCTGAAATCTAAGTGAATACTTTATTTGGGAATATAAACTTGAAAAATGGTTGATCATCAAGATTATTCGCACCTACCTACCCTAACTTCCGAAGCGAAATTCTAGTTAGGTGAAATGAAAGTGTCAATGTATCCATGCCAACATTTTATCTGTTGCTCGCCTGTTCATCAACAACCCCTTTGGGAATTTATATATGGATTTGATTTCTAGGATTTCAACAATATTTGGACTGTTTATTGATTCTAGCAAAATTGCAAATGGATCTTCCAACGTATGCATAAGGCTCAAACTATATCTCACTTCTTCCACTACATTCTAGTTTTTATGTGATTCACCCTGTCGATTTTCGTCAAAAGGTTGAACAATCTGTTTAAACTACTTTGAATAACAACCTTCTGAATCAAAAGATAGTTCTAACTGAAATGAAACTTTTGGTATAAAGAAATCCATATCTAATACCGACATTTATTTATCATCCTCTTCATTCCTAACCTTACAACCCACCATCATATGTAGATTTTGATTGTAGATATTATCCATATAGCATGCCATGGGGTCATGAAACACATGAGGGAACATTTATTTTTTAGGAGTTAATATAGATGAGGATTCCCTCACAAGTGTTTTTTGTTCTTGTCCTACTTCTTCAATCCTAAGAGTATTTTCAAATGAAATGGCAACAATAGGTTTGTCTACTCTTACATGCATATCAAAAAAAACATTCATACATCCTCGAACATCTTAAAATATGGCAGCCATATTATGTGTATCAATGATATCTTCTTGTTCATCAAACAATTTTGATTTGGTTTTATTAACCTTCTGGAAATTTGCTTAATGACTGTCATTTTGAATTTCAAGTAAATGAAAGGAAATAAGTTCATGTTCATAATCTTCTTGCAAATGTGAAAGGCTAACAACATGAACTATTTCACAGTCTAGAGTTCCCATGGATGTATTTTCAAAACCATGATTTTCAAAAACAACTACCTCTTCATTATCTTTCTATATTTATGATTGAAAAGTGGCATACACTATCTTGTTTCTTTCCTGAAACTCTATGTTAGTTGTCTTTTCACTGCTTGAAGTTTCCATATATGTAGTTTCAGAATCCTAATCTATGTCTAAGCCATCTAGGAATTGAACAACCATATCATTCTCAGGGGAATAAAGACAACCTTGAAAAACTTTGTCTTGTTGGAAGTCTTGTTGAATCTCTTCATCAAGTTCAATAGAAAAATAATGGCCTTTGACTACAATTCCTTGATCAAATTTCTCTATTTTCTCATGATTTGTTTTTAACCATTCAAAGGAAGAAAAACATAACGAGAGATATTCTTTATTTGCAGGTCTACTGCTTTCTTCAAATTTAACATCATACCTGGAGGGTTTCTAATCCGAAACATTATTGACACTTTGTTTGAGCACTTTGAAATAAGAAAAACATACTGGCAAGGTTCCTATCTATGATTTAAGAATTTCTTTATTTCCTTTGTTTATGTCATATGCACATTTTTCTATTTCTATGAATTGATGAACATACTTATTTTCAGATTCACCTTTGACCGATGGATGCAATTCCTTGTCAGTTAGTTCCAATGAGTCAGTTTGATTTGGCATCAACATACATTCCTTTGCCTCAATGATGATATTAGAATTCTCTTTCAATAATTTAAATGAAGGGAAACATATAGGTAAAGCATTTCCTATAGCTGGTTCATAACTTTCTTCTTTGCAACTGTGATATGTAAGCTGATGGATCTCACTGTACTACTGAAAAGGAACATTTTCAAGGGGAGAACACATAGTTGGAAAGAATTCAACCTCATAATCATCATCATATTCATCGTATAAAGGAAAATTAGAAACATCTACAATTCCATCTAACAAGAAAAAAATTGGAGCATCAATTTGCTCTTCAACAGACTGATTGGCAAACTCATCTTCTTGACTATATTCAAATGAATATATGAAACAATCAACTCTATGCTTGTTATGGGGTGGATCAGAAACTACATAAGTTCTTTCTCTTTCAATAAGTGTAATATAATCTTCTGCAAAATCGTTTGCATTCAAAACTTCAAAAGGACTTATGATATTATCAATTTTATGCTCAAGATTCCAGTCAAATGTTATATGTTCACATTCATCCTTGTATCCTGGAACACCCAATTTTTCACTCCGAAGTTGTTCGCATGCTAGTATATTGTGTTGAATCTCCTAAGCATCACTGAACATTTGTTGTAAGGTCACAGATCCACTTTCCATCAGGAGGAAAGACAAATCTGGGTGAAGAGTAGTGGCATACTGGAGCATGGCAGCAGCTTCAGTGGGTCAAATTTCTTTAGGCAAATTGTAATAGATACTGGAAAACATTCTACTGAATATAGAAATAGTTTCATTGCTCTTCCTTTTTAATGTATAGAACTCTATAAGTTCTAAATCCAAAGATTTCTTCCTGCCCCAAAACTTTAAAAAGGCATTCTTCAATTCCTCCCGTGAGCTAATTTCCTTTGGCTGCAAATGTTTAAACCAGTATTTTGTGTCCCTTTTCAAGGATTGAGATAAGGCCCTGATACAAACATAATCATGGTCAATCTCAAACAAATCTATAAAATGAACAAACCCTTGGATGTGTTTTTTAGTTGTGATGGCATCAGGTTCCCCATCAAACACAGGTAGGTACTTATAGTCATTTGTGTTGGGATCTAAATATGTCCTAAAATGTAACCTCTATGCATCATCCAAAGGTAGGTGCTGGCACAAGCATTTTACTTGTCGCCTACGTAGGTTCTTACCTTCCATTTTCAATACCCTTCCTTCAGAGATGCAACCCCTGCAAAGGGACAACAATCGTAACAAAAGGAACAACAATTGTTCCGTTCAAATGAACAACACTACTTGCAAAAGGAATATCAATCGTAACAAGGGAACGTCAACCGTTATATTGGGCCGAACTAATGTTGCATTAATTGAGTTGTAATATTTTCCCAGCTATTTAATTTGTCAACTCGGGGTTCGTAAACTGACGAAGCACACACAAAGTATATGCAATATTGAAGCATAACTAATCTAATCTAATGTTTAAGCTACAATTGAAATTGAATCATTAATCTAACACACAAATGAAATAGAATCATTAATCTAATACACGACTGAAATAGAATCATTAATCTAACACACGAATGAAATTGAATGGTGTAAATGAAATTAATCTAGGAATGGGAAATTGCGTGAAGGAAATTAATCTAGGAATGGAGAACTACATGAAGGAAAAGCAGATACAACATGTGAAGAGTTGAATGACACAACATATGTGAGCTCACACAAATGAAGCAATCTTACATTATAATAATCAAATCAATCTTCATAAAAAAATAATGAAAGAATGAAAACCAAATCCATGAATCAAAGCTAAGAATCCCCTTCTCCTTCAAATCCAAATGACTACCATTAATGACTACTCTAATAACTCTAATTACATCCTAATTGAATTCTTATGAAGAGAGAGAATTTTTTTTTATACATGAGAGCCTTGAAGATAAGATAACCATCTCGTTATTACAGATCCACTTTTCTCTCAACCTATTTCCCATTATTACAAAATATAGTCCCTTCAAATCTTCACACATATCTCTCATATATCTTGGATAAGATATTCCAACCAAATATCTATGATCTTCTCCTTGGAATGGGATTTGAATTATCTTCTCAAATCTTGAAATGGTGGAGGAAGTATTTGAGAAGTTCTTTTGAATTAATCCTTCTCATATTCCTACACATTACAAATCTCATACATATTTGAGATATATATGAAAACATGTGGATTGTATAACATTTAATCACAAATTCCTTTTAAATACTAAAATGAATAAAGTGGAAAATAATAAGGTGAAACCCAAGTATATTTATGGAAATGATATCATGAAAGGTTAATGGGGCGATGGAATGTGGAGAATGATGAAGGGAAAGGTGGATGAAAATAGTAAATTTCTGAGCCCCAACATACCCCCCAACTTAACTTGTTGCATGTCCTCATGCAACCATGCATGGGTCTTCTCAAGAAATTTTGGCATCTGAATGTTGGCTTTGAGTGATGATAGTGAATGTTTCCAGGATGGGATTTACATGAGTAACAATTGACATTTTCTTATGGTTGGTTCCTGTGTGACAACCATGAATATAAAGAATGTTGGTTCTTGTGTTAACAACATTCATTTTGTTATTTTTTCTCTTGTTGTTATGATAATAATTTTCCCATATTCTTACTGAAAAATATATGCTATCAATGTGCATAAGGAAACATCACTGAGTATAAGAAATCCTTTTTTTATATTTGTGAATCATGCCAATATGTATATCAGTGCTTATAAAGAAAAGTGCAACTTAGTATCATTGGAAAAGAAATGTTCATAAATGGTAAATGAGACGAAAAAAATGGAATGATGGTGCTGGAAAAGTGGAGTGGTGATAGTGAATAATGTCCCCTACCCCCCAACTTAAATTGTTGAATGTCCTCATGCAACATGGCATAAGTCATAGAAGTGAAAAGGAAAGGGAACTTGGTGAAGGAATTTTTCAAATTATTCATTGCTAGCAGTTGAGGAATTACATGATTAAAGTTTAGAAAATAGCATACCTCCACTTTCCCAAAATGTTGATGAACAATGCAAGAGGAATATGGCTGATGGGGCTGCTAGAGCATGGAATATATCACCACTGCAGGATCATGTGAGAAGTGACTATTGTTGTAGCTATGACTGCTATCTGCTGGATCGGAGAATATTAAGTGGAGGAATCTGAACTGATGTTGAATGAATCATGGAAAAGATAAACTGTGAAAGTGGAAC
Organism: Picea mariana; assembly: GCA_032191745.1. Taxonomy (NCBI): domain Eukaryota; kingdom Viridiplantae; phylum Streptophyta; class Pinopsida; order Pinales; family Pinaceae; genus Picea; species Picea mariana. The sequence continues at coordinate 6,636 of JASDQU010686094.1, read as the reverse complement.
TGTATTACCCTCAGATAGTTGTAGTCATGATGTTATAACTGGTGATGAAGTCAAGAAAAAGTGTATAGTCTTCACCTGCTACAACCCGATGGTACAATTCTAATCATGTGAATGGATGTGTCGATGTCGAGCATGAAGAGAAGTCATTGGATTACCAGCCATTGATGAATGTCGTTAACCAATGCTAGGAAACTCACCATTGATGTCAATGAGTGACAAGGTAGTCGAGTACATATTGTGAAGTGCGAATGAATGAGATGATGTCGAGCCACTTGAAAGATCTGACGATCAAGGAACATTGATGTATTCCCATGATTTTCAGCGAGAGAACTTGCCATTAAGGCATGCAAGCTTCCAGGTACTTAAAATGGACTCTAGTCTATATCCTAGATAAGGTATTGAGGTCAATGGGGAAAGACTTGTTGAAAGGTCAGCCTTAAGGAATCCCACATCAGTCAACATGAGTTCTGATAAAAAAGAGTGGTAGGACTATAAATGAAAAGATCTCAGTAGTAACAATGTGTATGACAAGGCAATGTAGTCATAGAAAGGGAGATGGATAGTTTTATTGACAAGGAAAACTGAACTGAAAAAGCTAAAGAGATATATGTGACTCAGAAAGATAGGTGTGTGAGAAGTCATGAAGGATAATTCAATGGAATATAGGCTTCAACACAGGGATGACCAATCTTCTTTGAAGGAGAAATGGAGGAAGACATTCATGACGCAAATGGGTTTATGAAAAGGTTTTTGTGTAACTGCAAATGCCATAATGTGTAAGATGAGAATCATCTCCTTCAAGTAGTCAATAAGACATTTTTTTCTTTTCAAAAGTTTTGTGATCTTTGAAAATCACTTCAATGGCAATATGCGATTGACCGCGCTCCTGAAAAAACTTAGTACAAATCCTGCATGAAAACTTGTGAGATGTTCGAAAATATAACATACAGAAAGAAGGACAAATGCAACAAAGTAAATAAAATGCATTTTATACCTCTTGTCATGATCGTTGTGCATGCTTGTTTCATCGTTGATTGCTTGCTTAGCGTAAAATCGAAAAAACATGTTTCCATATTGTTTTCGGGAATTAAAAAAAAAAGGTCCATTTGCAATTTTATTTGTTTTTTTTTGTTTTTTATTTTTATAATTTGTTTTTATCTTTTATAAATTTATTTGTTTATTTTATTATTATTATTATTATTTATTTCATTATGTTTG
>JASDQU010686093.1:0-35463 GCA_032191745.1 Picea mariana | reverse complement strand
AAGAAACACTAGAGTGAGCCTCTTTCCCTTAGGGTTTTGATTCTAGGGCCCTGCCATTGCAGCACCTTAGAATATTTCCCTCTCATCCTTATCCTTTTATCCCTTCAACTTTGTGTCCTCTCTTTAATTGACTCCATTTACCCCTAGGCACTGATCTCGGATCCACAACATTGAAGTGATAGTGCTCAAACAACTCTTTAAACTTTTATAATCTGAAACCCTAACTAACTAACTAACCTTAATAAGGCTGACGTCATACTTGGTTATTCCATCTTAACACAGAACCTTTGTTGATAAGCAATTAGATGATGGTTAAGAGCATTTATTGAGTAAAGGATTGATTAAATACATTGTTGGCTACATCATCTCAATATTTATTAATGAATTGATATTTTCCACTGCTATATTGACAAACATTGATCTCATTGATATCTATTGTTATAATTGCTAATCTATTGATATTAGATAGTTATATGAAGTACTAACCCATTGAATTATAGCCTGCATATATTGTTTTGCTATTGTCTTGTCCCGGGCAGGTGTTCTCATTTGGGGCTACACTTCATTATTGGATGATTAGTCGGACTATCTGACCTTGGTGGTAACCTGTGAGGAGGAACTTTTACTTTAACCTTTATACTTTGGCCTCTTCAAAACCCCAGGTTACAAGGGATGTCTCCCCTGGGCTAACCTCCCTGAATAGAAAGAACCTCTCCATTGTGGTGACATTCAGTGGGGTAGGTTCCTGTTACGCCAATTTGGCCTCTATCCTCTAGCCTTTTGACCTAGCTACAAATTGTGCGATAACATTTTGGCGCTGCTGCCAGGGAACACTGAGTCAATTCTCCTCAAACGAGAAATATTTTCTTTAATCCTTGCCTCAGAGACATTTTCTCACAAGCTTACCTGGCGACTCCACTACAGTGTTTTTCCCCTTTTCTTTTGATAGTTTCAAGAAAATTATCTGGCGACTCCATTGATGATGAAGCCAACAATGACTTCACAATGGGATCCTGGGAATTACAAGCCTCGAGACATGATCCGTGGGGAACTTCTCTAAATGATCTCCCACTATGTGTATGTCCAACCTCTGTGTCGATGTCCCTGTCTGAATTCTTGAACATTAGCTTCAAAGGTCCAAACAATTACTGTATCTTTAAGATGTTCTTCTCATGTAATAACATCTTGATCTTCAACTTCAAAAAGTGTAAAAATTTTCCTCTAGGTCCTCTAAATAAATATCTCTCTGCTTGGCTATACGATTCCACTCTGTCAATGGAAAACTCAGTAATATACCCTCCAATAGTGATATCAAACCAGTGATCTACTGCTCTTGACACGACGTTATCAACTCTCTTGACCTTATTGACCAGCGCTGTCGTCCAAACCATAGGTGGTTTGAGTCTGATCTCAAATTGGGTATCTACTAATCTAGCTAGCCACTCGTATAACTTCTAATGAATTCCTCCAAAGAAAATATCGTGTATATCAGTAAAGATATACCTTCCTAACCAATCCTCTGTACTAATATTACGGTTCTTATTCTGAGCTTCGACGAATTCCCTCTCGTATTCTTCTATCCACTTCTGAATCTCTGTCTTCGATGGAAACCACCTTGACATTCCCTCAAGAAGATCCTGGTCCCGACAACAGAACCATTTTTTGGCACAGGGGCAAACCCAGGTTTCAACTCTAACAACGCACCAAAAAACCCTAACTACTGGCCCTTTCAGAAACACCTGCGAAGAAGATGCAGTCACACCTGAAGTAGCAATAGGGGGTTGTAGGACACAGGTGTCTACAACCAGAAGATATGTCAAGTGGATCTAGAAAAATAACACACAACGATCTAGTTATTCTCTATCACTCTTAAACTCACCTCGCAAGTTATATCTCAGATATAACACAATCATATAATAACAACATATCAAATGACAAAGAACACAATATCAATCACACATAACACAATATATACATGGTTCACCCTCTCCCTAGGGCTACGTCCACATAACTGCGCTTTATAATATATTAGATGAAAGCATACAATTCTATCTGCACTCTTAGCTTACAGATCTTTCTGTCTTTCTCTCCTCTCTATCTCCCCTCCCTGCGCACCCAGATGAAAGGTTGATCTTCGCACCCGGCTAAAGATATTACAATACAAGAATTCTCTCACACTCAACACTTCTCTCACTCACACAACAATAATCACTCAACAACAACAATAACGACAAACTATGAAAGAACAACCAATAATGAATGAACCCCACCTGACTCTCTTAGACCTTTATTTATACATTACAATGATTCTCGGACAAACTTAGGCCGAAACCTAGGTGTCAAAACCCTAAATGCCAAAACCCTAGGTGACTAAAACCCTAGGTCCAATTGACCCATATTTTCAGGGCTTTGCCAACTTGTCTTCCTTCTTTCCTGCGAGGTGCTCCAAAGCACTCATTGATGGATTTTTCCACTTGCTGAGTTGTCCACGATGCATATCCTTTGTTGATATGTCTTCCTCGATATTCTCATCCAACGGCTCGCTTTCCCTTACTTCTCTCATTCTTTTCTGCTTCTTTGACCACTTCGACCCATTCTCAGTCAATGTGCCTTCCGCGCAGTTCGTACTTCACATTTCTTCTTCCTTATTCTTCACTTTATTCCTTAATCCACACCCAAGGGCCAACAGTCCCACTTTATTATGTTGAGTTGGCTATGCCACTTCTTTATTACTATTATTTTGACTACTCTACCCATGGCCTAAGTCTTATGTTTTGAGGGTGGAGTGCATGGTTACTACATGCCCCTTCTTTCATGTTAGAGATGTCATCTTGTTGCATTAGCCCTTGGAAGGTCACGATGCTTCTTTACTTAGATTTGGTTCCTTATCCATTTCCATGGAGGGTCATCAATAATTATGTTCGAGACTAGACGAGTTTACTGACCACCCCACCTTGGGTTTGGTTTGAATTTGGGCCTTCACCACCCATATGTTGGGATAGTTGTATTCAAAGGCACCTAAGGGATGGGACTACTTACTGATGCAATGTGCTTGGAACTCAGATGGATACTCTTTGTATTTGGACTCTACTTAACCCTCCAAATCCTTTCATAGGAGCACATATGTTCTTAGGTATTTACCTTCGGCCAAAATATTTCCTTAATTGACTCTACTACTTTCTCCTATTCGAGTAGATGTTCACGATGTACCACCCACCATTTCACGGGTATTCCTTCTAACACTATGTAGAGAACTTGTATTTGATGATTTAAGGGAATATTCTACATCTGAGAAAGGAATGTATCCACCAAGTCTTTTCTATCAAACTAATTTAATGTGTAATGGCCTATTCCCACCTCACGCACCATGATGGTAATTCACGCACATCTTCTTGTTGAAACCTCAGAGAGCTTCTGATGGCATCTCTCCATACCATCCTCTAAATCTATGTCATATGATAAAAAAAATCTCCATCTTATCTCACCATTCGTTGTGGGATTGATATAATCCTCCCTAGAGCCTATAATTTGATATTTTTTTTCAATAATATAGATCCATGCATCCTCATTCATGGGCTCGTTGGACATGTCACCTTCATTTGGATCCAAAGGTGTAATTATGTGCAAGGTATCTGTTTCAAAGAAAATTTGTCATTCCTTAAAATAAAAAAATGTATTATTGTCAAATGCGCAGTCAATGTCAAGTTACTCTCGGTAGGGATCAGAGTCATACATTATGTCAATCAGCTCAAACTTTGCCTTGCTAGCCTAATTTGAATGTGGGAGCACACCAAACTTGGCCTGGCAATCAACTCCCAATATTTATTCGGCAAGATGTTCACATCAGACCCCGGGTCCAACATGACACTGTCCATCTCATAGCTTCCGAGTTTAGTTGTCATATTGAGCTCTCTTCATGTTATCTTCTACTTTCTCACCTGGTGCACATCCCTATCTAGTATCAAGGTAGATATGGCTACAATTGTATCTTCTTCCCCCATACATATTTCAACATGTGCACCAAATTATTTGCAACATTAAGATCACTTAAAATTTTCAAGCAACAACGCAAAAATTTACTTACTTGATCCTCTACTTGCACTTCCTGACAAGTTTTGTGTTGTGTTTCTTCTCACACCGTATGTCATAGCTCTTTGCACATGCGCTCCTCTATTTCCTTTTTCTCACTCCCTTGCACCTCTTCTTATCCGTGATCTTCTCCTAATGATGTATGTTTCATGTATTTTATCTCCTCATGCACATAAGCTTCCTCCAATAATTTTTTGTGTTGCACGATGCAACTATTCATGGGATCGAGCCTCCTCCAAAGATATTTGTGTTGCTCGTTGCAACTCTTCATACACCTGGGCTTACTCTAGTGATATTTTCACCATGTTTTGTAACTCTCCATACGCTCTATCCTCATATAGATTCCTTTGCATGTCAACAAAAAATGATTTTGTTGCGCAACATCAAACTTAGGAGGCGCTTGTGCCACTTTTCTGATCTTCCCTTCTACGTTCCTACTCAAGATTTCTCCATGCTCTAAGTCCAATCATGTTTGAATTCCTCCTCGAGTTACCACCCGCACATCATATTCTTCTTTTGGCTTCTAATTTCCGCATGGCTCAAAAATCACCATATTGCAGTGTTCATGTTTGATTACTGAGAGGGAGGGGTGAATCAGTAATGAGAAATTATACCACTTTTAAGCACACTATGTATTCTTTAACTTTTTCCAATAGTGTTTAAAATTTTATCATCTATGAATGTATCCAATATATATATCATAAGCATGTAAACATAAGTAGCATCACATCAACATCACATCAAGAACACAATACACCGGTTTTTATGCGGAAACCCAAATGGGAGAAAACCACATAATGCTTTCTTATATATATCAAGAATTCATTCATAGGAAGCACCAACTTCCAAATTCTTTAGCTGCAACTAGAAGGAGGCTCCAACCCCCTATTTTCAGGCTCCAACTTGAATTAAGCTACAACTCCCTGAATTCTCTGGCTCCAACCACCTAGTTCTTAGGCTCCAACTTAAAGGAAGATCCAACTCCCTGATTCTCTAGCTCCAACCAGAAGGATGCTACAACCATATTTCCCTACCCCGTCCTACCACCCTAAAATATAAGTGTAGACCAATTGTCACAGACTTTGCCACTGTCACTATCACTGTCATTGCCACTATCAATGTCACTACCTTTGTCACATCAACCTGTAACCTATCACTGACCAAAACGTCCAACCTATCACTACCCCCGATACTCAACCATATCCTCTGGATCATTTACCAAGGACACCTCTCAACTAGATGTCCAACATCACCAACACATGCCTCTACCAAGCATGTATCAATATCTCCAACATATCATCACAATATATGTGTCTCAACCATGTACCAAAGCATGTACCAAACCAGCCATCAACCATGTACAACAACCTGTACCACAACAAGTGCATCAACCATGCACCACACCTATACCAAAATTTGCATCAACCATGTACCTCAAATGATACCATATGCCTCAACCATCAACCATGTATACCAACCATGTACATGCACATCAACACCATGCCATGTAACATACCATGTGCCAATCATGCACATCAACCATGTACATAAATCATGTACATAAACACCTATACCAGACCATATACCATGTACCATATAAAATGAAATGTGTCTCAAGTATATACCATATCATGTCATACACCCTGTACCATAAGATATGCTAAACAAGTAATATCAATGGTGTACCTCAACCAAGTACCATCACTCACAATCATGCCATGTACCATAAGATATTCCTCATGCATATGCCAATATCACAAATATGTGACTCTAACAATGAACCATAACAACCATATACCAAGTACCAAGATTGTGTCTCAAGCATGTAACAATATCACCTCAACTATGCACCATCAAGGGCCTCCAAGACATGCCTTAAGCATGTGCCATAGCATCCAAGATACAAGCCTCAATCAAATGTATAAATGATGTACCTTTACTCATGAAAACCTAAAGCATACCATCTCAGACCTTGTATCAATTGTGTTGTACCATCAAACCTCTTCAGTTGCCACCTTTCTATTCTTCTGGACCCAGAAGGCATCAACAGTGTGCTCCTATATAAACTAAAGTGATCGACACTTTTTCACATCATTCCCCATTGATGATTTTTACAACTTGCAAAATGAACTATGCATAGTGTTTTGATACTACTGTAGTGTTGTGAATTGGGGAGGTATATGTTCCTATTGTCTGCAAATATTGCACCACTTGGTTTGAGGTCTAGTCAGAAATGGATTGTGTGCACTCATCACCATGTAGCTCCCTAATGTTGTACATTCATTCCTATGGTGGTCTTCTATGTGACACATAGTACACCACACATGCTCATGCGCAACCTTAGCCTTATCCATATCTAGTATTTGCATTGTAATATTTGTAAGTTGGGACTGCACCTAGGCCAACCCATCTAATGTCTCACCACCTCTTGGTGTATCTTCTAGGAGCATCACAATCTCGACGACCTCTACCTAAGTTGTCACATTCTACTGGGTGAGCGGGACTCGAATATGGGGTAGGAGTCCTACGATAAGCCACTCCTTATGTTGGACACCTTGGATCTGAAACGTCATCCAATCCAAAAATATCTTGAACCATTGGTCATAATCCCATACGGTTTCTCCATCCTACTACTTGATATATTTGATCTTAGTGATACACAGTGATTCTAGGCTTCTAAAATTCCCTAAGTGAATCTCTCTTAATCTCTATCTGGGACCTAATCTATCCCACTAGCATAGTTTCCTTGTACTTCATATACCATGTTAGAGCTTTGTCTCTAAAGATGGTCTCCATTTGTGCTATCTTCGAAACTTCATATGTAATCCTCTTCACAGACCATATATCTCCACATGCAAACTAATGTTTCTCTGCATTGTCTTTACTCGTCCCATGGAACACAATTAGTCTCAAAGTTGTGTCCCAATTCACCATATGCCACCTATTGTTGTGTCCTCCTAACTGACTACTAGTTGTTGGTGATACTAATACTAACACTGGAAATATTCCTTGCAAAGTATTTTTGTCTTCGACCTCTTCTTCACTTGTTTCTTCTCTTCTTTTTTCTTCTACTTTTTCTTCTTCTACTCCTATCTCCACACTTTATTATGTTCTTTCTTCTTGATTACAAATGTGCAAGGGGGGTGGTTCAAAGAGGGAGTGCCTCCATATTCTTTCATCATATTTGGTGAGGATCCCAAATATCTTCCTACCTATAGTCACAAAAGTCCATTCACAATAGCTAAATCCTCTTCCCATTCTCAGAGGGGTCCTTCGCCATATTTTACCACATCGGCATTGCTACTCTATGCCTCATCTTCCTCTGATGTGACTACATATCTCAATAGCCAAGGGGATTTGAATTTGTCTTCTCCAATCCTACTACCACTACTTTTGGTATCCTCACTTGATAACCTACTACTGTGGGGGGAAATCCCCCTAATCCGGGTCTAGCGACTAGGTAGAGCCTTGACACCTTAAAAGACATAAATGTTTCTATTTTATCCAAATCCATCAAGACCTAATGATAATTAAGGTATGGGAGAGAAGATAAAAATGTGTACCTTAAGTCCTTCCGTCTTTTTTAGATCCCTTCCTGTTGTTGTCCGTTCCAAAATTGCATGCCTCCTCCCAAAGATGGCCTAAAACAACTTCACATAACAAACTATAAAAACATATGCATAGCTATCAAGATCGTCCAAAGGGTTAGATATTCATGTAAACCATTTATAAACATAAACATAAAGACATAAATATCTAGGACAAAAAGTTTCTCTTTTATTGATAACAAGATTGGAAGTTACAACCTGAATCTTGCCGATGCCGCTCCACGAACCTTGCCTGGGTTCCTTTAGGTTGACTCCAAGTGAACTATTCCCAATATGTTATCCTCATAACCAACATGCCAATATAGGGGAAAGGATGGATTGCATAAGGAGGAAGAATGGTAGGGATTGAATGGTAGGGAATGCTGAAGATGAAACTCAGAGTAGGATGCAAAAAGGCTTGGAATACAAGGGAGAAATTTCGGCAGAGTTCACTTGCCTCCTCTTTCATATATCCAAATGACCCCCCTAGGGCCCCTTTTATATGGAGAAAATATGGTTAATTGGTTTCCAGAAGGTATACAGGAGGTAAAATGGTTATGCAACCCGACACAGCCCATAAACTCCGCTCGAAAGTGTAGAACCTTTTATTTTTTACAACTTTTTAGAGTATACGCGAGCTGTTAGGCATGCGACTAGTGTATGTACTTTCACTGCATATGTATCAGGGCGCGTACACCATGAAAAAAGGTGTGTTTTAAGAGGATACTCATCAAAAGTGGTAGGTGGATGTGTAAATGAGTAGGCCAAAGTAAATAATGCATAGTAGTGGAATTTTGATCTATAACAAATGCCCCCTAATGTGTGAGGTCAAACGAGCAACTAATGGCTGAAATATATTACAAGATATTTATTAAAGTGGGAAAGAAATGAGTTAAGTCATCCCAGATGAGTATTCCTGAGCATGTCATCTGCAAAATAATAATAATAATCATCAAGGTGAGCATACCCATGCTTAGGACAAACTAAGCATGGATTCTAATCAAGTACACTGCAAATCCATGTCATATATAGTAATAATGGTTGCATGATTAATGTGTATACCAATATAGATTGTAGCCACAAATAATACACAATGTATCTACATCTCAAAATCATCAGATGATATACAAATACAATGTCATATGAATCTTCATGAAGCATCAATGCCTGTAGCTGGAGATGATAGCTTTAGTAACTGGAGCAATATCTTCAAGATCTTTAAAACTCAAGTAGGAGTATAATATGATTGTAAGACTCACTAACCTGAGGTCTTCGACAAGTTGTCATGGAGATACTAGACAATATCGATTATCAAGAACAAAAATTCATTGATTCTAAATGTGAACTTGACAAGACTCTCGGAATGGCTGACTCATAAAGGTCAAGAGACTTATCGCAGAATGTCTGACACAGGTTGTAATAATTTCCCTTGGACAGGAGCATGACATATGAAAAGACTTTGGAAACATGTTATTGATGTAAGCTTGTGGCACATGAGGCACCACAAACTATCCATGTGTTTGGAAGAGTAACCAAATGGAGAAGGCCACAACTCTATGTAATGAGAATAGCTTCCTAAGGCCATACTAAATCCTAGTGCTTTGCAGACCAAATTGAAGGATGTGCTCTGTCCAAGGGTGACTAGATTTGTTCCAGTAAAAGAGAATATTTTCCCATCCCCTCTTTTTGGAATATTTGTTTTTTTTTGTCTTTTTCATATATTTAACAAGATTGAAAAAGAATAAAAGGAAGCTACGTTACAAAGGAGGAACGAGTGTGCAGACAATAAAGCTATTTCCAAGCACATCGAACATACTAATGGTCATTTGATCCAAGTGGATATTGGTGGCCACCCACCTATTCCACTAGATCGAAAAACAGTTTTCACCTTGGCAGTTTTTTGACAGCTTTTTCGGGTTCCAAACTTTCAGGGCCGTTTTGAGGCCCTAAACGACATTTTTTGGGATTTGGGGCCTAGGTGTCTGCTAAAGGAAATGACCTGAGCCAGTTGAAAATTGTTCTTCTCAGTTAGACCTTTTCAACAGGCCATCGTGAGCCTAAAATAGAGTTCGTATGCAAAAGTTACGATCCAGGGAAGTTGATGCATTAACTTACCCAAACAGGGCCCACATGACTGTTGGTGCTTCATCTCCTAGGGTTAAGTTTTTGGATGTCTAGGGTTTTTGAAATTCCTGTTTATTGCAAAAGGCCTTAAGAGCCTCATTGTAACCATCTTCTTACGAATGAGCATAGTCGTCACATCTCTTCTTAGAGATAAGCCACCACCATTCCAACAAGCTTGTTCTCCACTGCATTTTACAGTTTCAACTTATTTCCTTTTTGAATAGAAAACCAATTTTACTGTATGTTTGTTATTCTTTGTTAAGAATCTTTTAATAATCTGTATTCATTTTTTTCTACTCATAAAATTTGGATCAGTGGTATCAGAGCTGTCTGCTCCTTGTCGTCTTAATGCATGTCCCCAACGAGGTTAGGGTACAAAGAATTTGGTCTAGAGCTTGTTTCTCTTGAGGACAAAAGCTCTTGCATGCCCAAGAAACCTCTCATGGCAGGAGAAAAGAAAGATGACGGGACAAGAGATCCTTTCAAAATGTTTCTTAAGGAAGCCCTCACACAACAGAGGAACTAGATGATGGATAGTTTATCGCAAATCCTTCGGCGGATACCAATAGGCAACGCATCTTCCTCGAGCAGATGCACCTCCCCCTTCAAGGTACAAAACAACTTCGATATTACTATATTTGAAGGTCATATAGACACAGATGTTGTAGACAAGTGGTTGAATCTACTAGAAAGGTATTTTTCTGTTCATAACTTTTCGAATAGAGAAAATATTACTTTTTCACTCCTCAAAGTCGTTCCCCATGTCAAATATTGGTGGGAAACTTTCTGTGAGAAAAAAGAAACTGAGGAACCCTCATTATTTATAGTCATGGACACCTGGGAATCCTTCAGGGATGCTATTAAGGAACAATACTACCCTGTCGGAAGTTATGATGACTTGTATACCAAATGGACAACATTGCGGCAATAAAGAGACCAAGCAGTGCCATAGTTCACAAATATCTTCCATACCTTGCGCACCAAGTTGGGTATCAAATATTTGGAGTGAAATCTAGTGCTCAAGTATCGTGGTGCTCTGCATAGATACATCTAGACCAAAATGGAATTTATGGACATCTCATCCTTGGGCACAACCTACCAATATGCCGTCAAATTCGAGCGGAAGCTCAAGCAAAAGACACGACAATTTGGGCCTGGGAACCCCTCACAGCAAAAGATAGGAAAGGGTGACCTGGACCCATAGAAAAAAGGACAGAGCAAAGATGGATAGTATCAGGAAAACTAGTCCAAGCCGCAAGCAAAGATCAATGTCGAGCAAATTGCAATACTAAAATAAATGGGTGTCGACGCGCTTCCAATTCTAGAGCCACCTCTCTGATCTCTTCATTTGATAGAAAACATTTGGTGTCGAAGGAGGCATACACAATGGAAGAAGTTGCCTGCCTTCCAAGCCATTTCAAGCACTCGGAGTCCAGAGGCCCGATGTTCAATTGCAGAAGCGGACCGGCAGGAATGACCGGCTTCCCATTGACCCACTGGAAATACTCGATGAAATTCCCTTCAAACTCGTAGCATGATTTTATTGATATAGCCTCACAACCATCGATACATGTTAGTACCTGATCTATACCCCTCATTTCATCGGTGTCGTCTCTCGTGTGAAATATCTTAAACGTAAACTATGCTTCAAATGGCCGCCATGAGATCGTGGATGACAGGTAGCTGAGCGGAGGCACCATCAAGTCCTCAACAATGATTTCTTCTCTGTATTCGACATTGGGCGGTGAGAGATAATAAATCAAATACGTTGCGCCGAAGGTGAGGAATAAAACGATGGGTATCTCGAGCTTCGTTGCCACTCGAGGAGTCCAATATTGAACCAATTCTAAGAGAATGATATCCAGAGTGAGGCGGCGCAGTAAGATTTCGAAGGGTTCCTCTAAGAGGTGCACTGCGCGAAGTAAGAGAGGCCATAGATGGGCCGAAGTGTCGACTGTGCACTTGATACCGGGAGGAAATCCTTCCACGACCGACAATGGCAGTTACACCACCTGGACTTTTCCCAGCAAGTTTCAATTTTCCAAGAGGAAGAGGGGCTCCATCTTGGGAACATTGAGAGGAGTTGTGATAAAGTAGACTTTGATTCCATGGTTTGTGATTCTGTTGGCTAGCTCTGTTTATGTAGAAATATGGCCACGAGCAAGCCATGGAAACATAAGAACGTGAAGTTTCTTTGAATATCTCTCATTTGAATTGTTGCAGCAGCCTACACCGTATAAATCCATGAATCTTTCTATCTATAACATTGTTTGTTCTGATAGATATGAGACGAGCGTTAATGTGGAGATATAAAAAAAATCTTGTAGCAGCACCATTAAAGTGAAAATGTAATAAACTAAGCTTAGTTGGTTATGCCTCACACGTGAATCAAAGAAGGTTGGCTCGACAGAGACGAAAAAATTAAGAAATGTGTCCAAGTTACCCGAATCGAAAGCATGTTTCGTCATAGTTAAATGGTGGACTCTGGTTTTGTTGGTTGATTCTTTGAAAAAAAAATAAACAATGCAAAGATAACGATGCCACCTACCAACCTAGTTGGTCATTATTGAAATGGTGTATGTGGTTAAAACACTCAAATAGGGAAATATTCCACAACCCCAACCAACATGTCCACTTGAGGCAATATATTAATGCAAAAGGGAAAACAATTACTTACAGATTCTCGGAATCGATCATTAGAAAATGAACCTCTATTCTCTTTAAATAGAGATAACAGACCAATCCATTGTTAATCCATGGATCAATATAGTCGTTAATATGAATGATATGAATCATTGGATAACTTTATGTATGGAACATATTGTGACCACCAAATTACATAGCTACAAATGCATACTAATGCATATCATGGAAACACACTTTACCTAAAATCAAATTAGACCAAATTGATCTTAACTAACTCCTAAGTGTATTACAAATATCCTAGCATCCACCCTTAAGAACAACTTGGGATAGGATTGAAGGATTTACAAAGGTGACACAATAGCAGAAGGAAGGAGGAATTGGAACCTATTCCCCCTTAATGACAACTTCTTGAACACCTAACATAGATTGAATTTTGGAAAGCTTCACTTCTATAAAATACTTTATGAAAATTTCTACAACTTGATCATCTATAGGGAAGAAGAGAACTTTGAGAATGTGATCTTGAAAAATATTTCTGATCAAGTGCATGTGTATCTCAATGTGCTTCTTCTATTGATGTTGAAGTGGATCTTTGGCGAGCTTGATTTTTAGCATACCCAACCACCCTCATTCACCGTATGTATGGTGGGGTACTAGGAAATTCCTCAATTTCCCCTCTTTACGAATAATTATACATAACTTTCATACCACTCTGTAATGTACCCAACCAACCCCATTCACCGTAGGGATGGTGGGGTACTAGGAAATTCCCTTCTTTAAGAATAATTATACATAACTCTTATACCACTCTGTAATGTACCTAACCACCCTGTGCATGTTGGGATGGTAGGGTACTGGGAAATTCCCTAAATTTCTCTTCAATCCACCAACTATATGTAGCTCTGATACCAAAATGTAGTAGACTCGGACCTTTGATCGGGCTCTAATACCTACATTTTAAGTTTTCATGCATGATTATATGTGATATTCCATGCAATGCACTCCTAACATACACAAGAGTAGCTAAATTAAACATAAATGCACATGCATGAACACATAAAACCGTAACAACATATAAAAATAAAAAACATAACACTTATATTTTGTGAAAGCACCAACTAGAGGCAGACCTTAGACGTTCCACCTAGCCATAGAATTTGTTTCTCCATTTATCTCAATAGTAGGTCATGCTCAAGTTGGGGATATGACTCCACCAAGGAAAAGTCTCCCTATACCACTCTCTCTTCTTCTTCCTTGTCCAATTTGGCCTCAAACTTGACTTCCTTAATCAATATTCCAACAGATTGTAATGTTTCACTTTATGTCATTCCAGTTTCATAGAGAATTTTCCAGATTCTACTCTATTTTTCACTCAACTAAAAATTCAACTATAACTTCAAGCATTTCTTAGTATTACAATTAATGCTCTTCCATTTTTAGATGGTTTCCTTTCAGGTTCCATCTTCTTTTCAAATAATGTCCACCATAGAAATGTTTTCCTTCTCGTATGCTTTCTCCATATTTCAATTCTAGAAATCCCTATAAGTATTGTGCATACCAGTGCCATTATTCACCTATTGGTTTGTCACATGCTTCTCATCCCTATCACTAATACTTGATTGTACACAATGACCAGCTACAATGTTCATGATCCTCACATCTCTCCCCTTTATGTAGGAATTTTCCATACCTTTGTTGAACATTCTCTTGTAGCATAGAATATTTAGATCTAATACCAAATAGATCATGTGGCCCTTCATACATATATATTATCAACTATCACAATTAGGTCCTCCACTGGTTCCTCTATTTAAATTTTAATTGCACTTACCAATTACAATGAATATCATGTATGCATTATGTCCCTCTTTATCAATATACTAGCTTCTTGGATCCCCAATCCTTCATGTTTGAACCTGGAATCATATATGTAGTGTACCTTAGAAATATATATCCATGTCCTTTGATCATCTTGTTAATAATCCTTAACATAAAACTCTTTCCTTGAGTGTCTCTACTCATCCTTTCTCTTAGGTTCAAATTGTTTTACATGTTGTTTAAACAACCCTTCTTATTACCATGTTTTTTCACCTCCATGTGTGCCTCCAAACCACTGCACATGCACTATCATGAAGTGCAAAAAACCTTCCTCGCTCAACATTCACATTTGGTATTCACCTCTTTCATCTGGGACTCTTTTCCCAAAATAAAATTTCATTGGAAGTCTTCCATATTTCTCATTGAGCCCAACTGGCATGTTCCTGCAACTTCCTAAAACAACTCAAATGCACATTTTGAAGAACTACACCTGTCATCTTCCTCTATAGGTTCCCTTTACATCTTCCATATATGCTCATCATCTCGGAGATTTATCTATTCTAGAAATATTTCTAGCTCCGCAACCAGTATGGATACTAGTAAGGTTGTTAGATATTTCATCTTACATGTCTATAGTCATCTATATTTTCACTTTTCATTGGAAAAGTCATCCATCTTTCAGTTCTCATAAGATACTTTCTCATTGATGAATTCCTTTATCTTTCGACGCCTCAAAACTACTTTCTCATTAGTGAAGTCCTTTATCTTTTGGCACCCCAAATATACTTTATCATCGACGCTTGCAATTTAATTTGTATTGATGAATTCATGTATATTTACATCGATGCACTAAATTCACTTTTGACTTACAAATTTTTAACCCATTCAAGATAGATATGGGTCATTGATTTCATTAACCAGCATGATCTGAGCCATTGATTGAACAAGAAATTCATTAGTCAGTGAACTAATCCCTGATCATTGATCATAGATTGATGGCTATGGTAGATTACAAGTCAATAAACTATGCAGGGTTTAATATACTCCAATGGTCCCGTAACTTCTTACCACAAAATATTTTATAGAGGACACACATTGCCTCCTCATTGGTTATGGGTGCTCAGGAAATTTTCCAAAACCACTCCACTTTGGAGTCGTAAACCAACCAGATGGCATGTCCACCCACATTTATCACATCCACACCACCTAAAACCAACATGCTATATCCCTTGTCCTACCACCGTGGACCTTATTAGTCTATGTCATTGGTACAGGTCCATGTCATCTATACGGAATTTTTCCAAAAATTCAATTTTTCAACAATTCTTGTCATTTACTCTGTGTATGAGACTGAATTACATGCTACCATGATAAATGTATTAGCTGCATTCATGTTTATTTATCATGATGTAGCTACATTTAATTAATTGTAGTCAAATGGTTAAATTTGTGTGTATTCCTGTAGCTGGTAAGCTACATGATTAGTTAGCAGAAAATTTAGAATTTATGTGTATTTCTGCATGGTATTGTTCCTTGGTTAATCTAGGGAGTGTTACATTCTAGTCAACTACTTGATGAAGGTCATGGAACTTGATTGGATTTTCATGGAAATTGTAAGCCTCACATTCCAAAGATAACTCCTCTCGTGGGCTAAGTCAAAGATTTGATATCCTTCATTTTTTGTAGGCAGCTTAGGTCATTGTTCTTTCTTGCTTTTTTTTAATAAGAAATGTGGAAAATCACTTCTTACCATGGATCCTCTTGTACAAGGGGGCCAAGACAAAGTCACATATGGAATAATATGTGGATCCTCTTGTTCTTTCTTGCTTTTTTTTAATAAGAAATGTGGCAAATCACTTCTTACCATGGATCCTCTTGTACAAGGGGGCCAAGACAAAGTCACATATGGAATAATATTCTCGCTCATATCTAGTGTTCCACAAGCCTTACAAGTAGGCATGCATTGGTTCAAATGTATGTGGCCAAGTGGGCTTAAAATCTAAGAAATTTGTGCATGCACTGAAATATCCTTGATCCAATTGATCTTGATAGACTCTATTGAAACTGATGTCTCAGCTCTTAGATTTGATACTTTGGGGGTTTATGGATGTGTTTTAGTTACTTGTTTAACATGCATGGTGATTTTTCATGTGTGTGTGTCATATAAATAAATGTTTGAGCATAATATATGATGCATGTGAAATAAAGGAACCAACACAACTCAATAGCATGTATTATGGAAAATAGCAGGAAATACAATGTGCATGTAGGAAATATAGGAACTACTCATCAAATACATATCATAATAGGTGATCGTCATTGGAATACAATGAAAAAAAACAAGAAATACCCGTATACAAAATATTGGGAAAAATCGACAACATGCATGCACAGATCTGTTGGATGCAATCACGGATACTCATGACAACTACTGCAAATGTCTGGAAAGTTTGAACTACTGGAAATAATAGTCTTATATACCTAGAAATTGTTCCAAATGATGCACCTTAACCTCACATCTCCTCCTAGTGACTATCAGACTAAATATCAACCCTCTACTGATCAAACTGGACCCCAGATGGGACCCCCTAGGGGTTTGCGCCCCTCTCCTGGACAACTGGTGTGACCTAGTGATTCCACTGGTGGAATATGGTGATGTATGTCTCAAACTGAGTGCCTTGGTATGTTATATATTATATCGGGAGGGTTTCTCTAGATCTATCTCGGTGAGCTCTTTGGAACTGTCACCGTACTTTCCCAAGTACTGTGCACCTCCTGGCTTCCTGTCGCGCACTAGAAGATTCCTCTGTCTGAATCTAATGAGTGGTATCTAAAATTAAGTGCCCTGGATCCCTCTCAACTGGGTTGGAAGGAAATGACGAGATCTGGCCTGGTCTCATCCACCTACACAAACTTGTCTCTAACCCTTGCGCCCTCATTGGTTGCAGTGCACAATCTCTAAACTCGGTATATTGAATACGGATCTGGCACGGTGAAATACCTGGATGGTATCTCTGATATTCTAGGGTGTGTCTTCCAACACTAAAACTGATCCGTATGGTGGTTTCCTCCAAAAATCCACAAAACATCTAAGAGGTCGACTTCCTCCTCTAGAACATGTTCTCAACTCAAAATCATAACATAATTTGGAATTAGGTCAAACTCCTCTTCTTATACCTCCCCCGATATAATTTTTCATTGACATCACTTAATCTAGGTGCCTTTCCTCCTAAGTCGAATGTGATTAATTAATTAATTCCCCCCCCTTAACACCTTTTTTTTCTATTTCTCTGTTGACTTTGGGTTAAGTGACTTTTCCTATGCTTTTTGGAATAATTCATCGTTTAGCCATTTATTCACCCTTATTTCTCCTTTTGTTCCCTTTTTGTGCCTGACTATAGTCTACAGGAACATATAGACTACTAAGTCACTCCCTACTGAGGCTATTCTTGGGAACGGGACATCAGAGTCCTCCCTTCTCGAGATTTCTTTTCCTCAAGCAACATCAATCCTGGGTGCTGCAATATATGCTCTTCCTCCCATGTGGCATCCTCCATTGGAAGTCCCCTCCATTTGACCAAGCACTCCTTGATGATCCTTCTCCTAAACCCGTTCTCTCTCTGCTCTAGTACCTCTTCCGAAACTAACTCTAACTATCCCTCCTCACTCAAGGGTGGAAACTCCTATGAAATGGACACTTGTTGTCCCAGTGCCTTTTTAAGGCAAGAAACGTGGAACACATTGTGAATCTTACTACCCTCAAACAACTCTAGCTCGTAGGCCACTTCTCCTACCTTCTTGCTGACTCTGTATGTCCCATAGAACCTAGGCTTCAACTTCTCTACCCCGCTTATTTTCAATGAAGACTGTCTGTATGACTGCAATTGCTGAAAAACCAAGTCCCATACTTTGAAACCACGCTCTATCCTCTCCCTATCTACATAGATATTTTGTTGGTTTTGAGCTACTTGTAGGTTCTCCTTTACCACCGGTAGAATCCTATGACTCTCCTCAACCCATTGTTTGGCCCTCGGGACCTTGCTATCCCAAACATAGTCTCCAAAAAAGAGGGTGCATCATATCCATACAATTCTCTAAACGGAGACATCTTGATAAACATGTGGTAAGTTGTGTTGTAAAAATACTCACCCATGTGCAACCATCTCACCCATGTGCACTGTTGGCCCCCACATAAGTTCTCATATACCAATCCACCCATTTTTTACAATCTTTGTCTTTCCATCTATTTGTGGGTGGTAGTTGGTACTCGTGGCT
Source organism: Picea mariana (assembly GCA_032191745.1). Classification (NCBI taxonomy): domain Eukaryota; kingdom Viridiplantae; phylum Streptophyta; class Pinopsida; order Pinales; family Pinaceae; genus Picea; species Picea mariana. The sequence goes on along the minus strand of JASDQU010686093.1, from coordinate 16,924 downwards.
AAGTATATGCCCACCAACCTGAAGATATCCTTCCAAAACACGTTGATGAAGTGCCCATATCTGTCACTGACTATCTACTTGGGTAAACCGTGCAACCAGAAAACCTCTATGAAAAATATCTCTGCTACCTATATGGCCTTGTAGTCTATGGGTATGGAAAATAAGAGTGCAAATTTGGTCAGTCTGTCGACCACTGCAAATATACAGTCCCTACCCTGCACTCGAGGAAGTCTTGTAATGAATTCCATAGAAATTCTCTCCCATTTCTACTCCGGAATGGGTAGAGGTTGAAGTAACCCCGTGGGGTGTGTCTACTCATAATTGTTCTATTGACAAGTCATGTATTCTTGGATTTTCTTCAGTACATTATCCTTGAGACCCTTCGATGAGAATCTCTCCCTAATCAACCAGTTTTTAAGAATCCCTGATGCTCGGTTGTAGGTGAATCGTGAGAAACCTTCAAAACCTTCCCTTTTAAGGTAGATTATGGAACCAAGTAGATCTGGTCCTTGTAGAAAATGACATCGTCTAACACCTGGTATATATCATCAAATACCTTTCCATCCAGTACCTCACAAAGAAATTCTTTTTTGGAGTACTCCACCAACAAATGTGCCTTCCAGTTTGTGCAAATATCCATCATCGAACAACCTACTAGCCTCCTCGACAAGGCATCTGCTACGACAGTCATTTTTTCTTTAACATACTCAATGTCAAATTCAAAGTCGTGGATCTTCGATACCCACTTTTTCTATCTCTTGTTGAGTTTTTTCTGATACAGGAAATACTTGCGACTATTGTGATCAGTGTTCACTAAAAACCTTCCACCCACTATATACTTCCTGAATTTGGTTAAGGAATGTATTATTGCTAGAATTTCCTTGTCGTAAATCGAATAGAGTCTCTCAGACTCTTTGCGATTCCTTCTCTCGAACACAATGGGATGGCCCCCCTGCATCAAAATTGCTCCAATCCCTACCCCCGATGCATCACACTCTAAGACAAATGAACAAGATAAATCTGGAGGGGATAGAACAAGGCATGTGCTCATAACCTCCTTCATTTTCTCAAAAGTATAATAGGACTCACCCATCCAATGAAAATCACCCTTCTTGTTTATATCTTTGAGTGGTGCTCCCAACTGTGAAAATCCCCTAAAAAACTGTCTGTAGTAACTACATAACCCAAAGAATCCCTTCATCTATGTGAGGTTCTTGGGCGTTGGCCAATCCCGAATGGCCCTAATCTTCTCCTGATGAACCTATACTCCATGCTCACTAATGATATGCCCCAAGTACAATAGTTCTCTCATCCCGAACTCACACTTGAAATCCTTGGAATATAATGAATGTGCCTGCATAATGCCCAAGACCTCCTCCAAGTGTGCCAATGCTCAGCCCATGTCTTGTTGTAAATCAAAATGTCATCGAAGAATACCAAAAGGTACTTCCTCCACTTCCCGCTACAGATGTGATTCATGCAATATCGAAAGGTGGTCGATGCGTTGGTCAACCCAAACGGCATGGCCAAAAACTTGAAGTTCCCAAAGTGGAATTTGAAAGTTTTCTTCTCTATGTCCTGCTATTTTATGCTAATATGATGATATCCTGACCGCAGATCAATTTTGGTGAAGAAAACTGCCCCATGTAGCTCGTCCATCAACTCATATATGAATAGGATGGGGTACCTATTCTTGATCATTTTCTTATTAAGGGATCTATAGTCTATGCACATCCTCAATGTGCCATCTTTCTTTAGTACCAATATGAATGAAGAAGAAAAAGGACTCGTGTTGGACCTGATTTGCTTCATCGCAAGAAATTATTTGATTTCTTTCTCGATCCCGTCCTTGAATATCTTTGGGTGTCTATAGGGTGTGGTGATCACAGGTCTATCCCCTGCCTCCAAATAAATAGTATGATCGAACCCCCTATCAGGTTGCCTCCCTGGTGGTATCAACCCAAAAAATGGCTCATACTGACTCAGAATCTCTCTGATATGTGGTTGGTAATGCTCTCTTCCCTCTGAATCCTTCTGGGTGGTGATCAAACACTCTGTTGCATATGCTACATCAATGTGGTGGAAGATCTGATCCATCCTCTTCATTGATATTTCTCTAGGTGCTCCTATAGACATACCTCTCAATACTACTCTAGACCTAATGGCATACCTGAAACTCATGGTCAACGTCTAATATTCGAACCCAATCTCTCCCAACGAATATAGCCATTGTACCCCCAACACTACATCTATATATGGCAGTTCAACTACATAAAATGTATCCATTAGGGTGTAGTTTCCTAGCTTAAACTCTAGGTCTAGAACCATATCCAAGCATACCATAGTATACCCATCTTCCACGACCACAATGAACCCCTCAAACTTCTCAATGTGTAACCCCCTCTGGGATACTAAGGACACATCGATGAAATTGTGGGTGGCCCCACCATCTACTAAAGTTGTCATGTGTTTCCCATATATAATTCCCTTGATCCTGAGAGTGTTGTAACTAGGTACTCCATAAAGGGTTGTTATGTTTCCCCCTTTCACCTCTCTGTGAGGTTTTGTCTCCTCCTTTGGTTGTGTATCTACCTATATCTGAGGTTTCTTCGGATGCTGCCATGGATCATGTGTAGCGTCATCCTCTAAGTCACTATCTTCATGTGTCCTGATATCCTCATCCTCCTCCTCACTGCCCTATTCCTCTTCAATTTAGTGGATATGTCCCTTTCCCATGCATTGATGCCCTAGGACCCAAGGGTCTCTGCAAGAGAAGAAAATATTTTTCCTCATCAACTCTCATCTAGTGTCATCATCCAACTTGGGCTTACCCTTCCAATCCCTCTGAGGATTCTTATGATCCTTGTCTCTATGTGGCACAAAGGGTTTGGTAAAGGTTTTGGGTTTTATCATTGATTCCCCCATGTCTCTAGTGCGCACAATGGCCTCCTGTAGGGTGTGAGGCTTGAAATCCTTAACCCATCCTCTCAATGGCTCCATCAACACCTTGGTGAACAACATCACCAATATGTGCTTTGAAATATCTTATACGACCACTGCCTTCCATTGGAACTTTGTGATGAAGGCCTCAACTGACCCTTTCTGTCTCAACTGTGTCAAACCCCTGAAATGGAGTTTTGGATCCCTCCTATCAAACCTCTCCATGGACCTCTCAGTGAACTCCAAATATGAAGTAATGTGGTTGTGACCCAAGGCCACTAGCCCATGATACCACCACTCGTGGGCCTCCCCATCCAAGTGCAAGGTGGTGAAGCTAATGAATTCTGACTTTGTCATCGGGTTGAGCTTGAAATATGTGTCAAGATTATGTACCCATGCCTAAGCTGAGCATCGATATGACCCATCGAAAGTAGGAATATTCAGCTTTCCCACTTTCTTAATGAAGTCCATGTTTTGAGTTTGTGCATTTCCCCTCTGTGCCTCCTTAGGCCTATTCCGATACCTGATCGAACAATAATCTAGCAAACTCATGTCTACATGGAACTATGGTCTTAGTTCCAAATAATCTCTCATGTACTCCCCGAATGGGTCCCGTGGCATTGCCTGCCCCTATCCTGATTGTCCTCCAGCCCGCCCTAGCTGTCATAGAGGTTGTCCCCCCTAGAACTGTGGATATAGAGGTCGGGGAATCCTCCCATATGATGTATAGGCACAAATAGGTGAGGGATGTCCACTCGCTTTGCCCTGGGATCCACTGGAGCCACTGACACCACCTCCTTGGTGTCCTCCCAACCCACTTGCTCCTCATGTTGCATTGGCACCCATAGTCCTCACACTATGTTGAATCATCTGTGTGTTGATGGCCATTTGTGCTACGACATTTGTCGTATCCCACTATCCTCTATCTATTTCATTCAAGATGGCCTCCATACTGTTAGAATGTGTTTCAGGACCTTTCCCATTGCCCTCTCGTGTCTCACGCCTGTCACCCATAGTCCTCTCTATGTCTACCTCTGTGTCGGAACTGATGTGATCCCTATCCTCTAACTCTTTTTATAGAAATATTCCCCTGCAAACAAGTTAACTTTCCTTTGGATTATTGACCCCTAAACCAAGAGAAAAAAACACAAGTGGACACTAACATCCCTTTGAATTTATTTTAACTAATCAGAAAGAGAGAGAGGGAGAAAAGGTGTGATGCACCTAGTTTCGAAGTTTGTCCTCATTGCTTCCAATCTGAGCTTGATCAAAATCCTTAGTGAAAATTGATACCTGCAATGCAATAGACAACAAAGAGAAACAAAGGACTCCTACTCTACAAGATTAGATCAAACAAATTCATCTACAAAGATTGAAGGAACAATAGACAAGCACATGCAAGAATACACAAGCTTGAAGTAAATAGGCCAATTATATTAAAATGAGAACCCAAAGAGAATACTTGCAAACATGGATGATGATGCAACACTCCTCCAAGCTCTCATCCAGCCCCTTGCATGAATCCCATGATCATAAGTATGATATCTCCAAGATTACTCTTTTTTTCTTTTCTCCATGGAAATCCCTCATAATATAGGATTTGGAGTTTTAACCACCATGGAGAAGATCACTCATTAGATCCACTAAAATGGGATCTCCAATATTTTTAGGGAGAAAATATCTCTCAAGGATTTTAGGGAGAAAATATCTCTCAAGGATTTTAAGGAGGAAATATCTCTCAAGATCCACCAAATTAGGATTTTGGTTTGAGAAAATATCTTAACCATCCATGATATTCTCAACCTCTGCTTGAGATTAGGAAACTAAATTTGAGGTGGATTCTCACACTAAATTAATTTTCTTCTTATGAATATTAATAAATAATTCATGTGCACATAGTATTTTGACCTTCATATGATATATTTTTCCTCTTCATTGACTAGGGATTGTGACAAATGTTCTTTCATGGTGTCAGTGTATGTGGCGCTTTTATGACACCTGTGACACTTAGGGTGAGGTACATAAGTGTGAAAATTTTATGTGTAACAAAATTCCCCCTGAAGTGTGAGGTCATAAGAGAAACTGATGGCCGAAACACTTTACAAATTCTTCAATGCAAGGGTGTGGAGTTGGAGAACCTCGAAGAAGATGCAAACTACCATCAAACATTATTAATATATGTTCCATTTTTGAGGTAGGAATACCTATGCTCAGAATACAAGATGACGCAAAGAATGGTCACCGACCAATACACTGCAGATCCATGAAAAATATTGACTAAGGATATGGCCACTGGAGATACAATGTGGACCCATACCTCCATGACATCAACTAATTGTAGCCATGAAAAATACACAGTGGAGTTATGAGATGATAAAACATAGCCATGGACCAATACAATTTGGATCTATGTGACAATATATATATCAGCATGCTCAAATTATCTCCTTTGCAGCCTGGGCAAAGAAAATAACAGAGTGAATGCTCAACCCAGGGTATTCGTCCCAATCCCGATGTGGTAGAAATCTAGCCATGTGAATAGATGATTTGATGTTGAACATGGTAGAAACCACTTGATCACCGATCATTGAGGTAAATCATTAACAAGTCTGAGGGAATCACCAATGATGTCAATGATTCCCAAGGTACCCTAGTACATTCCAGCGAATGTGAATAAATGAGCTAAAATTGAACATTTGTGGAATCATCCAATCAGAGGTCAATGACGTAAACCTATTGTTGGAAGTGAGGATTCCTTCCATTGAGGCATGCAGGTCCCAAGGTACTAATTGGTTTCTAAGTCTAATTCATGGATAATGTGTTGAATTCGATAGGAAAATCCCTGTTGAAGGAGGGCCTTGATGTATCCCCCATCGTCGACATTAAACTGACACAGGAAAGTGATGTAGGATGGTGAATCAAATGAGTATGGACTTAGCATAGGAAATGGAAACTGGAAATACTACAGATGAATGGTTTGAAGTTAAACTTCCCTTGAACATGATGAGGCACGACAACTGACTTGACACCATTGACTCGATGAGTACCAAGAATGTGATGTGACAACAATAAGAGAAGCCTTCGACTGGAAGAAAAAGTATGGCGACATATGGAATTAGTATGACTTAGATACAAGCATATTACCCAACTTTAAGACGAGAGGCAAACATGTGCCATTTTCAAGGGAAACAATAGATTCCATAAGCGATTCCCAAAATCTTGACCCACTTCCTTCAATTTCCCCCCCACCTAGATATATGAGTACCTCTTTTTCATTTAATGAGATCAAGGAGGGTAACACATGCTTGATATAACTCAACTTTGGTAAGTTCCTGTTCCTTTATTTAACGAACTGGAAGAAGTAAGGGTTTGTTCCCATATGGGTCCTTCAATGTAGAATTTTGCAAGTCCGGAGAAGGAAAACTCAATGGTTTTTCATGTTTATAGAGTCTGAAAAGAACTTAATGGTGACTCCATGGATGACTTTTTCGTAAATTTAGTCTCCCAAGTCCCCAAAAAGTGTAAAACAATACAGGGGAGAACTCTTCTAATCATGCTTGATTAGAGTGTTCCTTTTTCATAATTAGTCTCGCGAGGCCAAAAAGAGATAAACTATCACTCGAAAGATGCCATTTCAAACCTTTAAATGAGTGTGAAAGGAAGCAAGATCACTCGGAAATATTTTCATGTTTAGAGAGTCTGAAAAGATATTAAAAGAAACTCCAAGGGTTTCTTTTTTTGTATAACCTTTATGAGTTTAAAAAAGTGATAAAAGTATAATCAGTCACATTCTCATGTATTTACGAGCATGAGAAATAAAGAAGACTAAGCTCGGTATTGGTTTCATTTTTACACAAGCTTGAAACAAAATTAAACTATGCTTGTAATTTCCCAAGGTTATTTCCAAAGGTTTTGCGGGATACCCATGGATGGTTGGTACTCTGCTCCCATCTCGAAAATCTAGCGGCTTAACTCCAGAATCATAATCAAAGGTTGGAGACATGTCCCCCCAAGCTTCATTTCATTCGTCAATGCTTATATTGTCACCGATTTTTGTACCAGATGGAGGAAAAAAGGTCAACTGACAAAGGAGGATGAAAGGAAGGTTCAAATATGAGACCTAATGAAAGACTCAACTGTACATCTATGATATCGAGCTAAAGACTCGACTCGGTATCTAGGATATCTGGTGAAAAGACTTGACTTGATAGGAGAGGTGACTTTTTCATTTTTTAATGAGCTTGACACATGAAAATAACTATGCTCATGGCTCCAGGTTTAATCCCCAGATTTCTTTTCATTTTTTAACGAGCTTGCTACAGAGAGGAAAACTATGCTCGTAGCTTCTATTTCATTTTTTAAAGAGCTTGCCACAAAGAAGAAAAACTATGCTCAAGACCTTTGTTTCATTGTTTAACGAGCTTGCCACAGAGAAGTAAAACTATGCTCAAAACCTCTTAACAATCTTGCCACAAAGAAGAAAAACTATGCCCAAAACCTATGTTTCATTTTTTAACAATCTTGCCACAAAGAAGAAAAACTATGCCCAAAACCTATGTTTCATTTTTTAACGAGCTTGCCATAGAGAATAAAAACTATGCTCAAAACCTCTATTTCATTTTTTAACGAGCTTTTCATAGAGAAGAAAAACTATTCTCAAAACCTTTATTTCATTTTTTAACGAGATTGCCACAGGGAAGAAAAACTATGCTCAAAACCTCTCCTTGATCATGGCTTCCAAGAGGAAAATGCTATTGAAGGAATACATGTCAAGGGACAAACGTCAGTCATGGCTTCCAGGAGATCTTCGCTAGATGGGAGAAAAACACTCTAGAAGGAATACATGTCGACAACCTCGATAAGGGTAGGGATATATGACTCTAATAGCCCTATCGAAGAGATGACCATGTCAACTAATGGATCTAAGTCAAGAGAAGGTAGATATTCCCTCTCATGTGGAGTTGAACGCACGGGGCATGTCGTTACATAATTGAATTGCGACAAGGCGAACATCACTGGAATGTATGGACCGTTTAGGGAAGGCAAATGGTTGACCATCAAATGAGGGGAAATGAATGAAAGTTGGTCGATCGCTACTATGTTTCTGTTGTGAGGGAAACATATCACTCGAAATAGAGTGGACACAAAATATCTCATAACATAGACATAGTCTCTCCCGAGGAGTAGGTTAAAGTCCAAGGGGTCGTGAACTACCATCATATCGACATAGACCATTTTTTCTCTCAAAGTAACTGGAAACTGAGGAAGGATCCCTAAGGGTTTAATAACTCTTCTGTCAAAGGTCAATAGATTCTGAGTCAAGGGCACAAGCTATGGGGAACCAAAATATTTCCAAGCATTCGCAGATAAGATGCTAACATAAGCACCTTCATCTATTATAGTGTTAGGAATATTCCTATCACAAACCTGGATGGTGATTTAGAAAGGAACGTAAGAAGGAAGATGGGGTTTTGTCAAATGATTTCAATTAATAGAAATCATCTGATTTCTTGAAGGGGGTGTCGTTGGGATGGGTGGAGTGCCCCCTTTTTTGGGTGAATCAGTATTAACGAGGTAGAACCGAGTGACATCCTCACTCTCTGAATGAGGAGTGGGATCGATCGATGACATAACCAGATAGACCACTTTGGTTGCATTCTTCAAGAGAGGAGTGGAATCGATCGATGACAGAACTAGATCAACCACTTTGGCACTATTCAGATGAAGAGTTGGGTTGATTGATGACGGAACTGGATCTGTCACTTGGGTTTCAATTTTCAGATGAAGATCCAAGATGATTGATGACAGAACTGGATCAACTACTTGTGTTAGTGGTTCAACCGAGGATGAAACTAGATTGACCACCTAATCAATTGGACTAACCAATGATGGAACTAGATTGACCATTCCATCAACTAATGATGGTTTGGGAGAGATATTAACATAACTAGTTGGAAGTTGAATATTTTCCAAAAGATAAGAAGCCTCATCCATACGAGGGAAAGGGTGAGATTAATGATCACCTTCGCATAACATACAAGGAAATTTGACAGTTCTATTATTCTTACCACCTTTAACATCACTAGTTGACGGGGTGTCACTAGCATGTTCAGCAGGGGCTGATGATGTGGAAGACCACATTTCTAAAACCTTGGGGAGACCGGGGAAATCCATCAGAAAGTGGCCACCCTTACAAATCTTGCAAGGGAATTTGGGTTTAGGATTCTTCGTTTTATACTTGTCAAATTTATCAACACTCCCAGTACAATTAACAGTAGATGGTTGCTTAGATCCAACATGCCCTGATGCAGTAGGAGGTTTGGTCTCTTTGTGAATCTTCTTCTTCTTCCCCTTTCGTTTCTTCTTCTTCTTATCAACCTAGCTACTTGCTTTAGATATTTCACTAGGTGAAGAAGGAGAAAGGGAAGGAGACGTGATTTGTGAAGAAGGTGAAAGGTCGACATGAGGTTTATTTGTGGGTGGTGTGCTTGCATACAAAGCATTAGGTGCATTCGAAGCACTGGGAAAATTTGAGATCACCGGAGTGGGGAACAACCAAACCGATAACCCGATGGTGAGTCCCAGACGAATCAGTGTGGCAATGCATGGAGGACCAACGTTTCCAAAAGAAGGAAAGGTGAAAGGCTCCTTGGGAAAATGGGTTCCTTCATTGGTACTCCCAGGAATTGACGCCATTGACATTGACTCGACCTAAGGTCCACTAAGGAAAACAAACAACACACACTACAAATCTAAGAAGCAAACAATCAAACCACTAGTTGGTGATGAAATCCAACATTGCGAGATCAGTATAGGAAGGGGTTGGGATAGAGTGGGTGGATCAGTTACGTTGGCGACCTACTTAATGGAATTATGCCTTGGTGTAAGTTCCCACACGGTTTTACCCATGGGTGTACCTTCGAAGGAGCCTGAGTGAGTTTGACCAACGTATGACCTAGGTATGATGAAGTCTCCCCTTCATCATCACCTTGTGTATCAACCCTACAAATATAGGCCACTAAGGTTACCAACTTGCAGTCAGTCTCTGGGTGGGTACAATTGACAGTCGTGAAGGAATGTATGGGCAAGATAACATATCTGAAATTCTTCAAGGGAACTGAAGACAAGTTGCCCAGAATACTACTGAGAACCTCGAATGGATTCATGATTCACGAAGCTCTGAGACCAAATGAAATCAGTCATTTCTCAGGAAGAACCCCCAATATACGATCTTTCTGCTATGTGGGTTATGCTTCGAAGAGAAAATATTCGTTGCTCTCTTGCACATGACCTCATATTTAACAATTGTGTGAGAGGGGGATCCCAACTATGCTTATACGAATAATTGTATTTACCACTCCCTGGCACAAGATTCTATGTTTGTCTGATGGATTTGGAAAGTTATCCTCACAACTTATTCCAAATCCCTACACTTTAAGCTAATGTAGGTTCGCTACCAGATAATATAAAAGTGTCTGATCAATTTTATAAGTGCTTCATTTTAGGGTTGTTGTTTACTCAAGGGTGCGAAAGTGAAACTTATGATGTTTTAGACTCGGTTCCAAAAGAATGCAGAATAATGAGATGCAAATCTTTTTCTTCAACGAATCCTACATACGGGATGAAGAAGAGGTTCAACTTTCTTCAACAAAAATACCCAATTCCCAAACACAATTTTCTAAATGAAATCTACTACACTACCCAAAAGAAAGAACACAATTAACTTCTTTATTTGATTTTAAAAGAAAGAAAATGAAAATCCTTTAATGCTTCATTACATTCAATCAAAATGAAAGAGTTGGATGCAGATACAAAAGACACGAAGCAAAAATATTTCAAACAAATAATGCACTAAAAGGATAATGAGAACTGAAAGAAACAAGTATGATAAGTCATTCAATCAAGAACTCAAAGATGCAAAAGAGAAAGAAGATCAACACTCATGGAAATCCTCAAATGAAGAGCAACAAGAAACATAAATCAAGATAGGTTGTCATAACAGTCTTAATCATCCAGAAAAGTGAGATGTTTCAAATTTAGACAAGAAGGCTCAATACCAAGCAACCTTTGCAAACCTTAGTTGATGAGAAGTCATAAAAAATCAAGCAATATGAAATATTTAAGAGACAAATATCAGATAAAATCAAAAGGCAAAAAGAACCAAGGGATCATGTTAACCCAAGGGGATCACGGATAAGAGAAAATTTGAAAACTCAAAGGATAAACAAAAATGAATGATAAATTCCCAACTCTTAGCAAAACAAAGTCAAGAGTATTCAAAGGTCTCAGAGCAAAAATCCCCTCAAGATCAAACTGAGAAAAAGTGAGCAGAAAGGGGAAGAACAACCTAGAATAGGAGATCAATGCTCATGTTTCCAAAGGGACGGAGTGCTACAACACTCTGGTATACACTACAGGGAAGCGTTGATCCTAGATCAACACTCTAGTGTACATAGTAAAGGAGCACCACCCTTCCCAAAAACTCAGAAAAAAGGCTAAAAATTCAGAAAACTTTGCCAAAGACTCTGTGAAATCTTCAATGAAGAAGAGAAAAAATGGAAGTAGATAAGAAACAAACAAAAAATAATATCTAAAGGTGGGAAAAGCTCAGACGATCCATGGAAAGACAAGTCAATGTCCTTCCCCAGTGGAGTCGTCAATTTCTGTTACAGAATTATTCCCTTACGGACAAGTGAAATTTCCCTTGGATTATTGACCCCTAAACCAAGACAGAAAAACACAAGTGGAAACTAAGATACCTTTGAATTTAGTTTAACTAATCAGAAAGAGAGAGAGGGAGAAAATGTGTGATGCACCTAATTTTGAAGTTTGTCCTCGTTGCTTCCAATTCGAGCTTCATCTACAAACTCCTTAGTGCAACTTGATACCTGCAATGCAATAGACAACAAAGAGAAACAAAGGTCTCCTACTCTACAAGATTAGATCAAACAAATTCATCTACAAATATTGAAGGAAAAATAGACAAGGATATGAAAGAATACACAAGCTTGAAGGAAATAGGCCAAGCATAATAAAATGAGAACCCAAAGAGAATACTTACAAACATGGATGATAATGCAACACTCCTCCAAACTCTCCTCATCCAGACCCTTGCATGAATCCCACGATCATAAGTTTGATATCTCCAAGCTTCCTACTTTTTTCTCTTCTCCATGGAAATCCCTTATTATATAGGATTTGGAGGCTTAACCACCATGGATAAGATCACTCATTAGATCCACGAAAATGGGATCTCTAATATTTTTAGGGAGAAAATATCTCTCAAGGATTTTAGGGAGAAAATCTCTCTCAAGGATTTTAAGGAGGAAATATCTCTCAAGATCCACCAAATTAGGATTTTGGTTTGAGAAAATATCTTAACCATCCATGAGATTATCAACCTCTCCTTGAGATTAAGAAACTAAATGTGAAGTGGATTCTCACACCAAATTAATTTCCTTTTTATGAATATTAATAATCAATTCATGTGCACATAGTATTTTGACCTTCATATGATATATTTTTCCTCCTCAATGACTAGGGATTGTGAAAAATGTTCTTTCATGGTGTCAGTGTATGTGACACTTTTATGACACTTGCAACACTTAGGGTGAGGTAATTAAGTGTGGCAATTTGATGTGTAACAACTCTGACTCTGTATCTGATTGAGTGTGGAAGGGAGTGTAGTCCCTTCTTTTCATGTCCCTTCTGTCTCTACTATGTCCCCTACGATACTAAATGTACTCATCCCTAATATGTCCTCGGCCCTCTGGGTATTATTCACTTGTTCTGGGAATCATGGGGTCATGAGAAATCACTTCTTCACAGGCTTGCAGGAAGAAGGCTCTGATACCATTGAAATATCCCTGATCTAATGGATCTGGATAGACTCTACTGAAACTGATCTCTCCTCTCTCAGATCTAATACTTTGGGGGTTTCTAGATGCATTTTAGTTACGTGTTTAACATGCATGGTGATTTTGCATGTGTGTCTATAATATAAATAAATGTTTGAGCAGAATATATGATGCATGCGAAATAAATGAACCAACACAACTCAATAGCATGTATTATGGAAAATAGCAGGAAATACAATGTGCATGTGGAAAATATAGGAACTACTCATCACCTAGATATCATAAGAGTTGATCGTTGATGGAATACAATGAAAAAAAATAAGAATTAACCATATACAAAAGATCAATAAGAATCAACAGCATGCATGCACAGATATGTTGGGTGCAATCACGGATACTCACGACAACTGGTGCAAATGTTTGGAAAGTTTTCCCTACTGGAAATACTCGTATGATATTCTTGGAAATTGTCTGAAATGATGCAACCTGACCTCACAACTCAATTTGGTGACTGTCAGACTAATGATCAACCCTCTACTAATCAAACTAGACCCCATATAGGACCCCCTAGGGGTTTGTGTCCCTCTCCTGGAAAACTAGTATTCCCCAGTGATTCCACCATCAGAATCTGGTGATGTATGGCTCAAACTAAGAACTTTGGTATGCTTTGTATTGGGTCAGGGGGGGTTTCTTTAGATTTGTCCTAGTGAGCTCTCTGGAACCCTCACTATACTTCCCCAAGTGTTGCGTACTTCCTGGCTTCCTGTTGTGCACTAGGAGATTCCTCCATCCGAATATGATGAATGGTAGCTCAAAAGAAGTTCCCTGGCTCCCTCTCAACTGGGTCGGAAGGAAATTGTGAGATCTTCCCTGGTCTTGTCCAACTACACAAAACTATCTCTAACCCTTGCACCCTCACTAGCTGTAATGTGAAATCTCTGAAATGGGTATATTGAATACAGATCTGGCATGATGAAATACCTGGATGGATATGATTTTTTCCTAGTTAACACAGTTCCACGATTGAGGACCTCGTACATGATCAAGATTCAACTCAACCATATACATCAGGTATCTAGTCTTCCATACAAGTGATTCATAAGAACCGCTAGGTTTCATATTTTCCCTTGTAGATTTCTGACCAACTACACCTTGCTTGTTGTTATTTGGAAGGGCTTAGCTAGGAGCCACCACTCTTTCACAATGTTGTGAACATCATGCACTTCCCCAAATTTTTTCAACCACCCTACTCTCACAAATTCTATGAAGGGTAGGAACTTGTACATTCTTTGACATTAGCAATGTTGAATCGCCCAATCACGTCACAACTTTGTGAATTTAAATGTGTGGGTGGAAGAATTAATATTCTCAATTAGACTTTGCAACATGTCTCCACATGGAAATAATTCTTCTCTAGATATCACCTTCTGAAGATGTAAGATATTGACACTAAAATCTCGGTGTCCTTATCCTTGGTCTTTCTAGCAACTACCAACTATTTCTAGAGGCTCAACATCATTGTACATGTGATATAGGAAGGAATACATAGGCTTCGAGGAAATGCTGGGAAACAATATTGTATCCATGAAAGTGGTGGTGCTTTCTTCCCTCTTGCTATAATTATGCAAGAACATGGAAACCTTCATGAGACAAACTTTGCATTAAATGCTTAATAAACATTCAAGTTCATTATTGATACATAAGCTATGGAATTAAAATCAAGCAACTTTTATCACTTTGCATCCACTACAACATAATCTCAAATGTATATGTTAAAAGTGCAACTTAGCTTGCATGTAAGAGTTATTTCCATTGACCTCTAAAGATTCTTTAACGAATACATAGTATTTAGCATACAAGCTCATATATTTGGTATATTAGATGGAGGAAATGAATTCTTCTTTAATCCATGCATGATCTTTGCCAAAGATTATTCAAATAAGTGTAAACAAGCAATATTACCACTTCATATCTTCATGTTTCTTCATTCTTATCTCATTCTTTACCTTGTAACCCTCATAAAATTTACTTATTTATTTAGTTGAAAGAAACTAAATAATAAGTAGGTTTTCCATATCCCTTTAACACTTTTTCTTGGCCTACCAAATATTTACAACAACACTTCTGTTTAACCAATTAAAAATTTAGAGGCCTAATTTGGCCTCATATCGAGGCAATTTCATTTGAAACTTAAGAAATACATGATATATTTACACTGCATTTTGGAGAGGTAGATTAATGCTAGCCTTGAGGCTAACATTAATTCATAACATTAACTGCTAGCATTAATTCATAACATTAACTGCTTGTGCTTAGCCAAGGATTATTTCATGGCATGACTTTGCTTCATGCAAGTAGTTGATGGGCACAAATCACCAAGTGTTTGAATACGTGTTTGAATAGTTGGAAACCTTAGCCAAGTGTTTGAATTATTGTAACCCTGCAAGTCTATAAATCCTGATATGGCCAGGATCACCATTTCCATCGCCACTGATGGAAGCATATCTCTAACATTTCGTTCAAGAATATCTGTAATAGTCTATATGTTGCATGCAATAAATAAGAGTAAATAAGAGTTAGAGCTTAGAGGATACATACCAGGGCGTTTCACGGCTAAAATCACTGGGATCCATGCTTGGAAATACAGAGTGCATTCCTACGTTCATAGAGGCATGCTATCTCTGTCCAGGGTCTCAGTCAAGTAACAAGGCAGATTCCTTGGTAATAATCAAAGCCAAGGGGCAGGTCAGCTGCTAGATATACTGGTTATGCTTCTGCCCTTGCTTCTAGTATATCCTAGTTTTATGCCCCAAGCTGACCGACTGATGGTAACTGGCTAACTCCATAGCCTTGGGGCATCAATTGATTTTCCACTATCATGGATTCAACATAGGCTAATGTGAAGACTTAATTAAGAAGCCATTGCTCCATTTAATTTGCTTAATTCTATGGGGTGTTAGAAATACCATCAATGGTTATAGAACATCTCACTTCTCTGGGAGCTTCAGCCATGAGAACTTACATTCTTTTTCCATCTTTAGCCCATTTTAGTAATGCTTATGCAAACCTGAGTTAGGTTTTGTACCAAGTGGGATTGTTGTTGGTCACAAGCTTCAACTGTGTTTACATTTTGGGATATTCCAACCTCATTCTGGTTCCTATAGGACTGTTCTGGGGAATAATCAGCATGGTTGTTATAGGTTCTTTCTCTCTCTATGCCAATTTCTTGCTCTCAAATTTATACATAATAGATGGCCAACTCTTCATCAAATATAGGGATTTAATTGGATACACATTTGGTAAGTGACAAGTTCATACAAAAGAAGATATTAAAGGAGCATTTTTGTTTTTTCAGGTTTGTTTTTGTGCGTGTACATTGTAGCCAATGTTTGTTGATTTAGTTCATGGAAATATACAGTGACATTAGAGAATTAGCTGCAAAGAGCCATTTAAGGTGTATCATGCTTTTATTGTATGACATTATCGATTAATCATTTTGTCTCTTAGTGCATTGTAGGAAGGAAAATGTATTATTTATCGTGGGCTCTACAATTTGTTCATTTCATACTCTGCAACATGGGATTCCTCCTCCTTTTGGGAAAGGCTCTGAAGGTGATTTTGGTACTTATCATTTTCTCTTACTAATCTGGTCACATCTATCAAGTGTGGACGAACAACTATCGAGTGTGGACGAATGACAAGTGCCTAGCATTTAGAGATCATAAGTCACAAATGAGAAGAGAAATGATTGGTTTTGCAAAGTATATTCAGTAAGGTATCAAATTGACCAGGAATGTCCCTTTTGGTAAGTGGGCATTATTTATTTTCAACACTTGTTCATGCTTGTTGTAAATGATTTTTAGGTTCTAGAGATTTGATGTCTTGTGAATCACTCAAATGTAATCAACAAATATGATGGAATTATGAAGTAACATGGAAACTTCATCTATTGATTGTAAATTCTAACCTTGTACAATATCTACTGCAAACTGATATTCAGAAAAGAACAAAAAAGATACAATGGAAAATATAAACATTACACAGAGATTTTTCACCTGGAAACCCAAACCGGGAAAAGCAACATATATTATATTCATACATTGTGTTACATTGTTTACAATACAATA
>JASDQU010686092.1:8811-19820 GCA_032191745.1 Picea mariana | reverse complement strand
ATAGCAATTTACACAAAAAACTGATTATTGAATGCACTCATATCAAAATTCTAACTTAGTCTAATTAGTTACAACCAATGCTCAATAGTAGGATCTAAAATCCAATTCTGGAGGAATTCGTTGTCACCAAATTCCAACAATCTCCACCTTGACAACAATTAACCTCATACCTTGCTCCTTCTTTTGTTCATCACTTTTTCTGCAAGCCAACAAGAGCCAAGTACCATCGTAGCTTCTCTAAAAATACTGGTTTTGTGAACATGTCTGCGCAGTTCTCTTGGCCAAGTGAATAACACTTTGACTATCACAAAGTAGCTTTACTTTTTCCTGCATCCTTCCAAACTCACCAAACAAACCTTTTAACCAAACTGCCTCTTTGAAGCAACTATGTATTCTGATTCTGTAGTGGATAAGACAACGATGCTCTGTAGCTTTGACATCCAACTAATAGCTCCACATGCAAGAGTAAAGACATATCCTGAAGTTAACCTCATTTTGTCCAAATCACCTGCAAAATCAGAATCAAGATATCCACAGACTAACTCACAACCACCGTTATAGGTGATATAGTAATCACTTGTGACCCCATTTCACTGCTTCCCAGTGCTCTTTACCTGGATTTGCCATATATCTACTCACAACCCCAACTGCATGTGAAATGTTTGGTCTTGTACTAACCATCGTATACATTAAACTTCCTACTGCATTAGCATACAGTATTTGAGACATATGTTCCTTTTCTTCTTTTATACTAGGACATAAACTTGAAGAAAGCTTAAAATGGGAAGCGAAAGGTATATCAATTGGTTTCACAATGTTCATACCAAACCTCAAAAGTATTTTCTCGACATACTTTTGTTGTGACAACCAAAGCTTACCATTCCTTCTGTCTCTGAATATCTCCATGCCCAAAATCTGCTTTGCTACTCCTAGATCTTTCATATCAAATGTCCTAGCCATTTAATCCTTTAACCTGTTGATCTCAGTTATGTTTTTTCTTGCTAAAAGAATATCGTCAACATAAAACACTAAGATAATGAATATGCCAATATTCAATTTTTTAAAGTAAACACAATGATCGTACTCACTCCTTGTATAATTCTGGCTCATCATGAAAGAGTCAAATTTCTTGTACCATTGTCTGGGTGACTGCCTCAGACCATACAATGATTTCTTGAGCCTACAAATAAATTTCTTGTTGCGATTCTGAACGAACCCTTCAAGTTGGTCCATGTAAATCTCCTCATCCAAATCTCCATGTAAGAAAGCAGTGTTAACATCTAGCTCCTCCAACTCCAAATCAAGTAATGCAACGAATTCTAACATACTTCAAATTGAAATGATTTTAACAACTAATGAAAAAATCTCATGAAAGTCAATATCTTCTTTCTGAGAATATCCTTTCGCAACCATCCTTTCTTTGTACCTTTCTACCTTATCATCAACACCCTTCTTCAACTTGTAGACCCACTTGCAACCTACAATTTTCATGTTTCTTGGAAGTTCTACCAGGTCCTTATGTAGCATTCCTCTCTAAAGAATTCATTTCCTCCTTCATTGCTTCTTTCCACTTATCACCGTTAGAACCCTTCACAACTTCCTAATAGCATGAAGGTTCATCATCATTAGTACTTAAAGAAACCGATGAAACAAAATCATCATACCTTCTTAGAGGATTTCTGACCCGTGTAGACCTCTTTAGGGAAGTTTTGGCTCGTCCACAATATGTTGATTGTCATCATCATCCATGTTTTCCTCTGCAAGAACCTCTTCATGAAAATCTTCAAAAACTTGTTCATGTTCACTTTCATTTGTAGTTGAACGAGTTTCAAACTGAATTTGTTGATATTTCGGTACTTCTACCTATTTCATTTGGACATCTACATCTGATTTGATGAGAGATGATTAGTCAAATATTACATCTTTGTTAATGGTGATCTTGTGGGCAGTAGGATCCCACAACCTGTACCCCTTAATACCATTTCCATATCCAACAAAGATAAGCCTCTTTGATTTTGGATCTAATTTAGAACATTGATGTTTCAGAATTAGAGCATAGGCTTCACAACCAAAAACTTTAAGATTAGAATAATTACAAGGGTGACCTATCCATACCTCTTCAGGAATATTGCACTCTATTGTTGTCGATGGTGATCGATTCACCTTATAACAAGTTGTAGTTACTCCTTCTACCCACAGTTCCTGTTGCACGTTGGAGTTACTAAGAATACTCCTTGCTCTCTCTAGGAGAGTCATGTTCATGCGTTCAACAACTCCATTTTGTTGAGGAGTATAGGCAGTGGTTTTATATGTATCAATCCAAAAATCCTTGCAATAGTTCTCAAATTCCATTGACGCAAATTCACCACCATTATTAGTTCTTAAACATTTAATGGACCTACCAGTGCTCTTTTCCACAAAATCTCTAAACTGCTTAAAGACAGTAAATACATCAACCTTTCTCTTAAACATATAGATCCAAAACTTCCTAGAGAAATCATCTATAAAAGTAACAAAATATGATTATACTCCATACAAAACAGTAGGGGATGGTCCCCAAACATCACAATGGATATAGTCAAGGATTCCCTCACTGGTGTGTCTTCCGGTTTTAAATTTCTGCCTATTCTGTTTTCCATAAAGATAGTGCTTGCAGAACTCTAACTTTAAAGACTTTAGAGTAGGAAGTAACTTTCGATCAGATAATACTTTCAATCATCTTTTGCTCATATGGCCCAACCGTTGATGCCATAGTTGAACAGAATCATTTTCATTCTCGAATACAACTATTGCATGATTTGACTCGGTTCTACCTTCTAATAGAAACAAGTTTCCAACCTTCTTCGCCGTCATGACCATTATGATTCCTTTGTAGACCTTCATAACTCCACCTTGAACAATACTTTTATATCCTCCAGTATCTAAGACTCCCAAAGAGATTAGGTTCTTCCTTAGCTCAGGTACATGTCTCACATGAGTTATTATCTTAACAGATCCATCAAACATCTTAATTTGAATGCTACCAATTCCCACAACTTTACATGATATTTCATTTCCCATGTAAACAATTCCATCATCTATAGACTGGTAACTAATAAACCAATGTCTATCAAGATACATGTGATTTGAAGAACCAGAATCTAATAACCATTGTTGATCATATCTTGAAACAACACTAATTGATACAACTTCATCAGTCATACCTGAACCTTTTGCTGAACCTGTTTCGGTTGCATTTGTTTCCTTGGTCTCTTTTGGAGGATCTTCTTTGGAGGCTTGTTGTTGATTCCAACAATCCTTCTTCAGGTGTCCAGATTTGCCATAAAAATAACACTTAAGCTTTCTCTTCTTGCCCTTCAACTTTGACCGAGAGAAATCCCTCTTAGTATGTCCTCTTTCTTTAGGTCTTCCTCTGACCACCATCGCCTCAGATATAGAGGTTTCTAAATTGGATTTCTTCCTTGTTTCCTCAGACAGTAAAGTTCCAGCAATAACATCAAACTCAATAATTTATGTTGAACTTAAACTAATAGAGGTAACAAAGTGATCCCATGACTCGGGCAAAGAACACAATAATGTAATCGCCTTGTCTTCATATTTGAATTTCACACCCATGTTAGTCAACTGGACTAAAAGAGTATTAAAAGTATTTAAATGATCATCTATTTTTGTACCTTCCTTCATGTGCAAACTGTACAATTGTCTTTTCAGGAAGATCCTGTTCGTCAAGGATTTCGTCATGTACAAGCTTTCCAGCTTCGTCCACAAACCGGTTGTTGTCTTCATCTGAAATGGTCGCAGGTTTCTTTGATTTTCCCAAAAGAGCCTTCACCATGCCTTGTTGCACGAGAAGATCGTGCATCTTCACCTTCCAGATCTCAAAATTGTTTTTCCATTGAACTTATCGATTTCAAACTTATCACTCTCAGTTTTTTCCATTTCAATAGATCGACGCGCCTTTCGATAGCACAGGGTCTTCATGGATTTATACAAGAGTGTATTATGTTGTCTCGCCTTCTAATAAAAAAATTAGACTTCCCCCTCTACCAAAAAAGAAACAAACCATGACCTCGTCACCCCTATGAGCATAAATGGATCATATCAATCTTACCTGGACTGTGTAGTTCTTTCCCTTCCTCACCGCACCCTCATGATGTCATCTACATCATCAACTTCATGTTCATTTACATCATCGACTTTTGAATGATGTGCTTCTGCTTCTGCTGGAAGTTCCAGAACAGAGACCAGACTGACTGACAAAGCTGTAGAATTATGTTAGAGAGAAACTAGTAATTGATCACAGTGAGAGATTTTCTGATATTCAGCTTCATAAGCATGATCCAAGCTGCCTGCAACGTCGGAAATTTCAGACGATTCCCTGTTGGGACTAAAGGAGTTAAATGTAGATGTCTCCTTATTGTTGTTATCGTCTCTGTGGATTTTCGATGCCTGTGAAGCAACACTTGGTAATTGGGATATTACTAGAGGCATTTGATTAGGATAAACCACATTCTAGCAACTAAACATCGTTCTTCAAAATTAGTCGATGCACCCTTCCCGAGGTTAGACTGGCACGGTTTTTTGAAAATGTGAATTTCATAAGGACACTACTAAATCGGCGCTCCCATCATGTAGAGGCCCAAATGTTGATTCAAAAATTGATGCTCCCATGGGCATGGGAAAAATGATGCTCTAGCAACTGACGTAAAAGCTAAAACTCTCCCTCCAACAAATCGACGACTCATCTAGCAAGGCGTGCATCCATACGTTCAAGTGCACAAGTGGTTTGTCCATGTTGTATGCTCATGCATCAACGCATTTCTCTATAGCCAAATCAGTCTCCCTGAGCTCTAATACCATTTGTTAACTTTTCAACCACAAATCTAAAACTAAAATGTAGAAGAAACATTTCGGAAACAGATCAAACACATAACACGAAGATTACGTGGTTCGCCCAAATTCGGGCTACGTCCACCAAGAAGGATATCGGTTTATCTTATTGTTCATAATATGGAGAGTTACAGCAGGCTCAGTCTCCTCATCTCTCACTATATCAGCCTATACGAGCATACACAAATTTATAGCAATTTACACAAGAAACTGATTATTGAATGCACTCATATCCAAATTCTAACTTAGTCTAATTAGTTACAACCAACACTCAATAATAAGATCTAAAATCCAATTCTGGAGGAATTCATTGTCACCAAATTCCAACAAATTCTTGTTTTCGAAGAGTGTTGAGTCTTCTTAAAATGTTTTTTAGTCAAAACAAGATTAAAGACTACTAAGAGTTGTGTTCAAGTCAATGCTAATCTAGAGCCAAAGTTTAAATGAAAGTCAATGACTCGTTAAGAGTGAAGTTGATAATCGTGTCCAAGTGCCAGATGGAAATGAAGTCAAATCAAGGTTATTGTAAGAAAGTGAAGTAATGAATAAAGTCAAGTTTGAAATTGGAGTCATTAAATCTTGAGTCATGAAGAAGTCATTGATCTCTTGTATGAAAATTGAGAAGGGTGCATGATCGACACTCAAAATTAAAGTTACAAGTTTAAGTGAACATGAATTCCATTGAGGTAAAATGATGGAGTCAAATGGAAGGTTGAGAGCCTATCCCAGTGAGAGTAATAGATTCTATTTATGTCATTGTCTAAGTCAAGTTGAAATAGTCAATCAATTGTTAGTATTGGAAATATGGATGAAAGAAAAGTCGGATTATTGTTTGTACAAAATTGAGTCCAAGTTGAAACTAGCCATTTTGACAATAGACAAGTTTTTTTTTTTTTGCATGTACCACATGTTATGAAGAGATGAAGAATCAAAATTAATGGAAAAATTAATATGTTTTGTTGGACATTGATCAACTCCAATGAGAAACATATTTTTGTAAGCATGTAATTGCAAGTGTGAAGAAAGAAGAAGCTAACTTTGACAAAACAATATAGTGGAAAGAAGAATGATATAGAGAAAATGATGCAGACTTCATTAAGATGAGTTAAAGAGAAAAGAGGATTTGTGGCAGAAAACCTACAACAAGAGAAGTTGTAACAAAAGACAACTTCCAACTAAGGTTGGGTAGAAGTTGTTGAGGCAACTCCACAATCATGGTGTGGGTAGATTTGTTTAAAGGAAGGAGCAGGTGAAGCTCTTGAGAGGAAGTAATAAAGTGCAGAATCCTACAACTATGGGAGTTTAGGAGCAGAGGAAGCTTAGAAGGTTCTAGGGGAAGGAATAAGGAATACCAAAAGGCCAATTTCAGGAGATAAACTTGATCAGGGATTTTGTAGCACGGTGAAACAAAGTTGTTGCTGCAGATACAATTTGCAACTAATAGTGAGAATTGAGAAACACACAGAGGAAGAGAGTGATCTAGTTTATTTTGAGAATGAAATGAAGGAATAAATATAACAATGAAATATATAGATATATTGTGAGATACAAAAAAAATATTGCAATAAACATAGAGATATAGTAATGCACAATTTTTATTAATGAGAGAATGTACAGAAACTGTAAAATTACAGAGTGAATGAATCACTAGAATGGTGGTATCTTATTTATGAGAAGATATGTGATGATTATGATCATTCACAAAAAAAAGATGATGTTTAAAATGAGTCTCTAGAGGTATTTTTAATGTAAATAAAATCCAAAACCCTAACCTTAGAAGATGAAACACCAAAAGGTTTACGGGCCCTGGGTAATTGGCATGTCAACTTCCCAAGGGCACAACTTTTTCATACGATCTTCATTTGGGGCACACGATAGCTCGTTTGAAAGGTCTATCCGAGGATTATACATTTTTCCATTACACTATAGATAAATCCTATAGTGTGACTGTTACGTTCCCAAAAAACACTGTTTAGGTCCTCAAAACGACCCAGAAGTTTAAGATCCGAAAAGCTTTAGACAAACTGCCAAAGTGGAAGCCCTTGTTTTGAGCCAGTGGAATAGTTGGGTGGACACCAATTTCCTCCTGGAATAATCCCCCTGTAGGAAGCAATGGTCTCCATTGCATCAAGTCCTCAGGGAATATTTTGCTGAATCTTAACCATAGTGAGTTGCTTGTCTTGATGAAGAAGTTGTCCTCCTTAGCTTGTTGAAGGTTGTTATGAACCTGTTGTTCGAGGGGTTGGATCTATTTAACCAATATCACTGCATGATCTGCTATAGTGTGGGAGGAATATGTCGGTGAATATGCAACATGAAGAACATGAAGGGATTTATCATAACTTGGTTTGAATGGGTAGTCTAGAGGCACCCCTAGAGGTGCAATAGGAATATCTATAATCTTGTTGATCTGCTTCTGCTGGATAGAAGGGTCTTGGGCCGAGGCTGTGGTGGTTGCAGTGTTCTTCTCTTCTGATCAGGTTGTGAAGAGGCTAAACTTTGTGGTATTAGAGAATACTTTGAGGCACTATTTTTTCGGGATAATAGTCAAAACTACCTTTGGTATCCTGTAGGGCTGACCCCCAAGAGTAACAATGACGCTACAGGGTCGAGACTCATAAACAAACTGACGCCTCTACATATATGGCTGGCCTAAAATAACATCATAGACTTTCAGTGGGGAAACATCACACAATACCTGATCCTTGAAGGTCTTGATGTCATATGACATGTGACACTTTTGGATGACACAAAGATATCGTTCCTAGCAGAGCCATCCAATGTTGTCTGGTTGCGGGTGTGGCGTGGTCGGAAAATCCAATTGCTTGATGACATCTGTTGAGATGAGATTCTTCTGGCTTCCTCTATCAATATTAAAATGCAATGGGGTCCCCTTCACCCACATATATGAATGGAAAATACGCCCCCCCTCCTCAATAGTAGTGAGTTCTGCATCAATTATATGTTTCCTTTTATTATTGTCTAAATCGAAGTCCAAGTTAGGGCTCGTCTCTATTTATTTGAGCTCGACCACCAATGATTTCTTTGTGCGACATTCATTGGTGTTGTGCCAAGGGATTTTTTGGAAGTCACACCACTTCCTAATGTCCTTCTTCATCTTCTCGTTACCCTTAATTTCCCATGTCTTGGACGGGTTGTCTTAAGGTTGATTGTTTTGTGAGTTATGGTTTCCTTTACCATACTTTGGTTGTTACGGATTTGCAAACTCAAATTCCCGCTTGGTCTTCTTCTTAAATTTATGGTCTATTTTGACAACATATCTATAAGTGACTCCCAGTGATGAGATGTCCATAAACTCCATTTCGGTTTGGATGTACCCATGTTGATCCCCGCTGTATTTTAGAACCAGATGTCGCTCAAATTATTTGATACCCAGCTTGGTGCGCAAGGTATGGAAGGTATTTTTGAACCCCGACATTCTTTGGTCTTTCTTTTAATGCTACATGGTCCATCTCATGCACAGGTCATAATAGTTTCCCACAGGGTAATATTTCTCCTTGACTGCATCCATAAAAAAATCCCAAGTGGGCTTGGCCCCGAATATTCCAGACTCCTTTGTGGAATTTTTCTCCCAGTAAGTTTCCCACCAATGTTTGACATGGGAGAGAGCCTTAAGGAGCACAATTTTGATCTTTTCTTTGTTGGAAAAATTGTGAACAGAGAAATAACCTTCTAGCAAATTTAACAATTCTCCAAAGCATCTGCATCAATCTGACCTTCAAATATGGGAATATCAAAATTAAATTGTACCTTGAATGGGGTAGCGTCTCCAAAGTGGTTGCTTGACGAAGACAAGTCTATTACTGTCGGCGACCGTTGAAGGATTTGGGAAAAAATCTCCAAAATCTCGTTCCTATATTGTGCGAGGTCTTCCATGAGAAACGACTTGATGAGATCTTCTGCTCCCCCCATCTCTCTTATCTTCCGCCATGGGAGGTTGCTTGGGATGGAGAGAGCAATTTCCCTCAAGAGAAACTAGCTTGAAACCCAAGTCTCTATACCCTTACCTCATCGAGGATATGCACACGAAATGAAAATGAGTAGTTTGCTCTTATACCACTAATCCAGATTATTTTGAGAATGAAATGAAGACGAAAATATAACAATGAAATATACATAGATATTGCGAGATACATAGAAATATTGCACTAAACACAAAGATACAATAATGCACAATTTTTAGTAATGATAGAATGTACATAAATTGTAAAATTAAATAGTGAATGACTCGCTAGAATGGTGGCATCTTATCTCTAAAAAGAGATGTGATGCTATGCTAAGTCACAAGAAGATGATGATGTTTACAATGAGGCTTTAGAGACCTTTTTAACATAAATAAAATCCAAAACCCTATTCCTAGAAGATGAAATGCCAAAAGGTTTGTGGGCCCTGATCGGGGTAGTTCATATGCCAACTTCCCAAGGGCGTAAATTTTGCATACGATCTTCGTTTGGGGTGCACGATAGCTCGTTTGAAAGGTCTATATGAGGACTACACATTTTTTTGTCACAATAGGCTAAAGCCTTAAGTGTGAACGTGTCAGGTCCAAAAAACGTTGTTTAGGGATGCAAAACGGCCCAAAAAGTTTAGGACTCGAAAATATGTAGACAAACTACCAAGGTGGAAACCATTGCTTTGAGTCAGTGGAATAGATGGGTGGCCACCGACTTCTACTTGGATCACAGATGGAAATGACGATGTATATTCAGACAAAGAGTTCATAAGGAAGCCATAGAAAAGTAGAAAAAGACATGGGCTCCATGACAAACAAAGATGCCATAGATAGTGAAAGTAGATGGAATCCTATGCATGAA
Source organism: Picea mariana (assembly GCA_032191745.1). NCBI lineage: Eukaryota > Viridiplantae > Streptophyta > Pinopsida > Pinales > Pinaceae > Picea > Picea mariana. The sequence goes on along the minus strand of JASDQU010686092.1, from coordinate 10,095 downwards.
CAAAAGGACAAAGAGGAAAGAGAAAGAGATAAGAATGAGAAAATTATATAGTGACAAAGAGAAGGGTAACATAAGGACAAGAAGGAAGCATAAAATAATCAAAAGTAAGGCAACAGAAGCATTTTCGACGAAGAAGAATGAACAAGCAAAGTGAAGTATACATAGAAATGGTGTATGTTTTTTAGATGTGAGAAATCCATGAAGCATAAACATCCATCAAATTTTATTGGTCCTCTGTAATAATGTTTTAAAAAGAACAAATTGTATTGGTCCTTTCCAAGCATTACATAATTTACAAATGAATGGTATGTTGAGTGAGCTAAACCATTCAATTTCCACCCATATTTATATCTTTATGAAGTGGAAGAAGAGACAAGCATTGATTCTATTGGAATGGTCATCTATACATATGTGATAAATGATGACATATTGCATGTCCAAATTGATGTAGTTGAAAACAACTTTTTTTTTCTATTACAAACTTACCTTCCTATTTGTAACTATCGTCAAGATCTACTGATAACTAGCTAAGATACCCCCGGATGGGGTGCCAGCTTGGGTCCATGCAACTAGTGAATTTAATAGCCTTGGTCATCGTTCTCCCCTCCAGACCAATCAGCATGATCAACATTTATGGGACAGGACGAGAATAAAACTAGTATAGGATGGATGGTTTCATGACGCACTTAATGCCACAATAGTTCCAACCCCGGGATGGTACGAGGAGCATGGGGCCCGTCAACTCGGCTTCTTTGGATTTTTTCCTTGGAATTTCAGTTATAATCCGATAGGTAAGTGATGGTTTTAGTCATTTTGCTCAGCCTCTTCCTCTGACTCCCAGTTGCCACTATATTTTTCCCTCCCCCGACCTTCACTATCTGCTTCTAGTTTTCCTCTTCATTTCTCCTGCCTCGAGGGCAAGGGAAGCCCAAGAGCGGTCTTGCATACTATAGCTTCGTCGCCAGGAAACGCAGGATTGGATCCTCCTCCTCTTTCATGGCGTTCAACCTTTCAATTACCAACCCTGGAGGCCCTTCTAGCGTATCCTCTCCTTCCACTGCCTACAATTGGACTAATGTGGATCCTCCCAGAACTCTCATCGAGGAAGAGCACCCTCCAGTTCCACCATAATCTCCCCCTGCTTCCCATCTCATCTTAGCTTCTGATATTCTTGTGCCACCCCGCATTTCTGGCTATATCATACCTACCTTCGACTCTGTCGTGGTAATGGGAACTTGCATTGTTGAACAGGATACCCACCCGCCTAGTCGGCCACCTTCAACT
>JASDQU010686091.1:63084-76121 GCA_032191745.1 Picea mariana | reverse complement strand
CACTTAGAGGGTATGTATATTTATTTTCATTTATTGATGAATTCACAGGTAAAACCTAGATTTATTTCATGAAAAAAGAAAGTGAAGTATTCAATAAGTTCAAGGAATTCAAAGCCCTTGTATAAAATAGTTATGAAAAGAAGATAAAGATTTTGAGGTCAGATAATGGAGGAGAGTTCACATCCAATGACTTCAAAGCATTTTGCAGAGAAGTTGGGATTAAGAGGGATTTCACTATTCCCTATAATCCTCATCATAATGGTGTGGAAAAAAGAAAGAATCAGACGATAATGGAAGTAGTGAATGTTATGGTTCATTATCAAGACTCACCTATGCATCTATGGGAAAAAGCATCATGGACCGTTGTATATGTGCAGGAAATAAGTCCCCACCATGTACTTGGGAACACGATGTTTATTTTTATATGTGTTTCCAGATATAGATAATTATATGTCACAATATAATTATATACATAAAAATGTGCCAAGATCACTGAAGTCACACCAGGCACAAAGAGAACAAAATTTACCCTGGGAAAATCAATAATGGGGGAAAAACCCAATAACACTTCCTCTATAATAATATCCAACCAAGAACCACAAGTATAAGGTCACAATGAATAAACCCTATCTCAAAGGCTCAAAACCAAGAAAAGAATGTCTCCTTGCTACAATTTCATCTTCCTGGATGCAGTATCGAACCTTCTTGAGAAGAGGATGATTTCTTATGGTGGCAAATGAGGACTAGGTACCTCCTATTTATATTAGACTATTCACTTATTCCTGGGTGGACCTGAGCCTTCACTGGGGATGAATTTATATCAAAATAGTGTTATTTCAAATTAAATTAATATATTTTCTTATCTCGAAGCCGACTTCTCATTCTAAACTTCTTCTAGGGGTTTCTTCAGTGTTTCTTCTTGATGAATGGCCTCCTAAATTTGAAAAAAAATAACACTCCTTCTTAACGAGGAAGGAATTCATCAAACATATATTTTACTTATTCTTAGTATTCTTATATCATAGAAAATTTTATCCATGGGCCTCATTAGATATATTGATGATCCATCTCCACAACCATGTCTCTAGAACCTTGGATCATTCTTGTCCCATGAAAATAATTATGACCAAATCAGAGCCACATTCACCTCATAGTTGATCTTGGAATGTTTCCATTCCCACATGATCATGAGCATCTTTAGAATGATAAAGATCAGTTATGGAATGTATATATTCCCATAGGATCACTCTATGAATGCATTTAGTTCAATGCTATCAGACACATGGAATTTCACCTCAAGCACCTTCAGTATTTAGTTCGTCGAAGACTACGTTGGGGAATATCTAATCCAGATGTAGATGTTCCCTATCTCCCTTGGTTTGTAGCCCAGTACTAGGAGAAGGGTTAGCCCGATTCTTATCGGGGCCACTCACCCCACTGTGAGTTTTATTCCCGATAAAATTCACACACATTGGAGGAGTCCTCAATCCATTGAGAAATACATAGCTTGATTTGATCAAAGACTACATCAATATTTGAGTCTTCAGTCCATCAAAGACTACATCAGGGTCCCAAACTTCAGTCCATCGAAGACTACCTTGGGATCACCCCCACATGGTCAATTCCATATAACCAATATTGGAATGTCTATCCAATATCCTCATGGAGATCTAACAACAACTCAAATATTCAGTTCACTGAATATTACATATGGGCCTATTCCCACATGATCAATTCCATCTCATCAATATTCGAATATCATCATGATGCTACAATCATCAACACTCCCCTGGGGAAACATTTGCATTCATGCCAAGCTTGTCCCAGACAGAGGCTTAGTGAAAATGTTAGCTATGTGCTCATCTGTGGATATGTGATGGAGACTCATTGCTCCTTCATGTACCATGTCTCTGATGAATTCCTACAACATCCTTTGAAATCCACCCTGCTTCATAACGTGTGTCATTCCTTGCAATATACAACTGAGTGCTACATATATCATCTTCCCTTCTTGTCTAGAAATACTTCTCTATCCCAAGTTGAAGTAGCACCCCAGGTGCTCGGTTTGTATTCTACACTCCAAATCCAAAGATTGTATATCTTGGCATTTGTACTTCATCATCAGAGAGAAATCATATCTATCTATACCACAAAACAGGTACCTACATTTTGTGTTGTAACCTAATAATATGGCCACAGCTCAACCATATACTGGCACAAGGTGATCTATGCATGGAAAATGTTTATATCGTCACACAACTTCCTCAGATGTGTCATCATAGGTGTGTACATGGAATTCATGTCCATTATGCTAAACCTCTTCAGTCTCTTCACTGAAGATCTCGTATTATTCCTACCATGCTTCCAATCCCAATATATCTTGTCAATATACTTCATCTCGAACTTTGAAATCAACTAACTCTATCTAATAGAATCTTCAAACCATGCTTCCATATACTACATGCCCTTTTGTATCTTGCAAAGTGTCATGAAACCATGCTTTCTTATTCCTTATCACTGACTCCTTGAATATTGATTGTCAATGACTCTTCCTTTGAGTCAGTTGACTCCCTCTGAAGTTTGGCTCCCTCTGAGTCCTTTCAAGCTTATTGTTTTGTTGTCATACATTTCTTGTTCTTAACCTAGAACAAGGGGCTCCCATACCAAGGATAATGACCCATCTACCAAAATAAGGATAAGGGTTCCCATACCAAGGATAATGACCCTTCTATAAAAAATAAAAAGTCTAGCCTCTCATACTAGGATAATAGCCAAGATGGCCTACCATAGGGATAGCAACCAAAATGACCTCCTGTACTAGGACAATAACCAAACCAAAAATGAACTCTTGTACTAGGGAAAATGGTTGAATATAAAATGAATCAAAATAACCTAGTTAACAATGGGCTGTCGTACTAGGGAAAATGGCCGAATACAAAATAAAATAAAATTAACTAAATTGTACTTACAGTGAGAGTTGTAGAATTCCTCCTAATGTATGTAGTATAAATAATTTCTTCGAGGATTGTCTTCAGGTTTAGTCTTATTCTGTGTATGTTCATCAAAATCAACTATCGATGCATGTTGCTTTTCTCTTATTTTCCTTTGAGGACAATCTCTATAATAGTGACCAAACTCGTCACAAATGTAGCATTGGATCTTTGAAATAACCATCTTATTTCTTGATGGTATTGTATTCTTCTTCCAGAATTTTCCTTTCCCTTTTCTTGCATGGGTTGAAAATGATTTCTCTTCTTCTTCTTATTCTAGAGGTTTCTGCAAGATTTCTCTGGATAACATTTTTGTTTCTTTATGAACACAATCAGAGCATAGATTGTCAAACTTGGGTAACTTTTTACATTCGCAAATTCTTTGAATAAATGGATCCTGTGATATTGGTAATTGATTAAGAGATATATGTAAATGTTTTGAACCTACATAGAATAGATCTAGCTAGGAATTGACATACACAATTCAAGAGAAAATAGAAGAAAAGAGAACAAGGAGAGAAAGAATGGAAGAATTCTCATTAACTATATTGCACACTCAAAGAGTGAATAATTTACAATAGATATAGGATACATGAGTAACTAATGAACCGTAGTAGTGATATAGAGAGTTCTAGAAACTCACTGACAGACATTGGAGTGAACTAACACCTAATCCTGGTTAATTGATCCATTCGATCATCAGTTAACTGAGTCACGACTTCCACTAGTCGAACTAACAGTAATTGACTCTAAACTTGTTTCTACAAGTTTTTTCAGAAAATATCATAACTAGATCCGATGTGTGCGAACCCTTTTTTGTCTCCTAATATTCATGCATGGTGCATGCAAAAGTGTATGCACGTGACTCCTGATATGCATGAAATGTATATTCCACATGAAATTTAGAAAAAAAAAAAAAATCTAAAATATAGTAGACATCATATTCAATTAATGAAATATAAATTTGTACAAATACTTGTGTAGAAGGCTCTTCAAATTGAGATGATTAATCTTCCATTGGCTTTTCTACTTGCTCTATATTGTCAATATTTTGCATGCAATCTTCGTTATTCCCAAATAAAACCTCCAATATACTCCATAATTTGTTTGGAGTTGAGTCTTATGAGTCATCACATACTTGGTGGATAATTTGAGGAGAAATAAACCAAAGGACACATCTTATGGCCATATCTTGTCTATTGAGAAAGTCATTTTTCTTATCAGTGGAATCAAGATCTACTTCCTGTTATCACACTAAGTTGCCTGGGGTTTTTAGCCTTTAGTTTTATCTTTTCCTAAGCCTTAGATTTTAATTTTTTTTAATTCGACCCTTTTAAAAGTGTGTTTGTTATGACCCCCTTGATAAATAAAGTATTGAGTCATGACTTGTGTTTTGATCCTCATTCAAATTTGGACTTAGGACCATTTTTTTCATGATTTATCTTTGATCCCCCTCATGAATTTTCACTAGGATCGATTCACTCCATGAATAGCTTGATTTGACAGACCATTTTCCTCACTCATTCCCTCATAGCCATGCCTTGTTGTCCTTTGATTACCTGTCCAATCAATTTTTGAAATGAAGCATTGCCAACTCGTCAGGAGTTTCCGTAGTGCATTTCTCATTCATCATATTCCACCATGATTTATGATTACAATGTTGATGTCACCTCTTCCTTTTTTTTAGTGCCAGGAGTTGGTTAAAAGATGATTTCAAGATCTTATATTTACAAGCTCTAATAACGGTTTGCAATTTTTGAAAATCTCAAGATTGTTGTGCCATGCAAACTCCCAGTTCTGACCAGTCAACAGCAACAACGCTACCAGACCTGATAATGAGGTAGATTTGGAGGTCGAGATGCTCATGAATTCTTCCTGAAATCTTGTTGGGGCTTCAAACTGGCTTTTATTCCATAGGTATTCCATGTTTTCCTCTACACATAAATTTCAAGGAAAGATAACGCTCATAATTTTGGTTATCAGGGCCGCATAACTAGAGGAGATCTTTCCTCATGCCACCCTATCATTTTCTTCCCTCCATTCGAACCTGTAAATATCATTACCTGCATATCAAAGTTTGATACATGTGCCCACCATAGCTACTAAGCTCACGACATCCAAGCAAGTTCTATCCTCTGTATGTGCGGTGCGCTACTTACAAGTGCTACTCAACAACTTTGTTCCCCTGCTTCCTCTGACACTTAAATTGGGTTGTTTCTTTCAAAAGCTAATTACAGAGTATCCTCTCATTTTATAAATTTTTATACCTGCACACATCCAAGGGTGGGATTTCAGTAGCTAGTTTAGTTAGCTTGCAACCAATCTGGTTTAAGGGAAGATCTGTCCACTTGAGCCTTGACTTTAGGTCCTCCTCATTATCACCACTCCATAGCCATAAGAAGCTCTTATCCTAAACTATGGAGACTCCTCAGACAAAGAAGTCACACAAGGGAGGTAATGTGGTCAAAAATGACCCATGGACATGCACCTAATTGAGGCAGAGCCCACGGCCAGAGAAGTTTTTCAAAGGGTGGGATGCCTCTCTTTCTGCCAAAATATTCAAAGAGGTCATCCTAAGGTGACAATGTAGTTTTCCTTACATTTTGATGGCCTGAAAACCAAGGTAGGGGATCTAGAATTTGAGGTGACTGAGGCCTCTATTTCAACTACTACAGGAATCCCTATCATAGGTGAGAAATGGATTAAATCCATGTCTTTGAATGCAACCTATGCCAAATATTTCCTTAAGCATGAACACAAAGCTGGTAATTTGTATAAAGGTGTGCCAATGAATCATTTGATTGATCAGTTTGTCAAGATATTGAGGACCACTCAGAGGTACTTTAAATGTGAAGGGAGGTTAAATACATTATACCAGTACCATATAAGGCTTTTGGTTCATTTTACTGGGAAAATTGAAATGCATATCCCCTACTATTTTCTAAGGAGCATAGGCAATATGTCAGGCAAGATTCAATCCAAGTCTAAGGTTGTGGATACTATCATCTTTCACTCTGGATTAATTAGAATGCCAGTTTATGAAGAACTAGGTAAAGAAGACATCTCATGGGAACATTTTGTTACTTCAAGTTTGATATAGCAGCTACTCCTCAGTCGAAGATAGCAAGCCCTTTACCATCCACCAGTGCTGCTAAAGAAGTTACTAGCAAGAAGAGAAAGGGGAGAGTTCGTGTTCAATATCAAGAGGTCATCAAGGAGGTCGCAGGAACTGAAGTGGAAGCTTGTCTATCTCCACAGAGAGATCTTTCACCCCCTCCTCCACCAGAGTTAAAAGAAGTCGCTTCTTCTACTAAACCTACAACAAATAAAGGGAAGAAGCTACAATTATCCTCATNATCCAGCATCAAGGTCAGAAAGACCTTCACAAGAGCATCAACTTCTAAATAGGCTGTTGAAGAACAGTCCCTACCTAAAGTCTCTATCCTACAAAAAATAAAGATACGAGCCAAGGAATTGTAAAGCCTGTGGAGAAGAAAGAAGAAATCCCCATACAGAAAAAGAAAGATAAAGTCAAAGGCATCGAGAAGCCTGATGAGATAGACAAGGTAATTACTCTCATGCAGGAAGAGGAAACCATGAAAAATCTTGTTGAGATTGTTCACATCACTACTCCACATGGTAGCCAGACATTCAAAAGATTAATCAGGAAACTTAGGGATACTAGGAAGGAGGTGGCTCATTTGAAAGAAGAATCCATGTATGACAGGGTGAAGATGAAAGAACTCATGGATGGATACAACCACACTCTTGACCTAGCAAGGTTTGCAGTAAGAAATGGCCAGCCTCTCCATAGGCAACTCAAAACCTTTATAGGCAGAACAGAGGCTTTTAGTCTCAGAACAGAAAGCTCAAAGAAAAGCTGCAACATTTTCAAGATGAAGTGGCTCAAAGGAACTTCCAGGTATTGGTTGAAGCTTCTATTGAAAAGGAGACACCAGTAGCCAAGGATAGCATAGCTCCATTGAATAATCATGTCACTTCTAAAAGGAAGAATCCTTTTGTGCCAAAGGAGGATCCTCCTTCTCTAAGAAAGAGTGTCAGGTTAAGTGTTAGGTTAATGAAGTAGCTGGTGAAAGTTGACCTCCATTTTTGAAGATGGTCCCTTTTTGTGAGGATAAACTATTGATGAAACACTACCTCTTCCACCTATATAGGCTTCTAGTTCTTACTTCTCAGATTTTTTGGTTTTCTACAAATAATCAATCCCTTCGACAGTAATAGTGCAGATATTCCATAGTGTTATGAAACTACGGAACAATCTATTTTTGATATTCCACCAGTTTTCTACCCACAATGTTGTCGAAACGCCTAAGACTAATAAATATTCTACTTTCCAAGGTTACTACCCATTCAATATATGTTCAAGTGAAGGTGTTGTGAATTATGATGGCGCTACCTAAGGTTTGACAGGATACACAGTGGTGCTACCAAAATTTGCTATCGAATTTTTGGCAGAGATGGAATCCTACACAGAGATACACTAGAGTGGCGCAACTGAAATTCGCTACCAAAATTCTTGTAGAGACTGAATTTTACATAGAGGATATAAAGGTTTGGCGCTACCTTTTCTACTTGTCTAGTTTTTAGGTTGCACTACAGAATCTGATGAAATTTTGTGAAGGCACTACAAAGTTTTCTACTTAGATTGCTACCCAAAGATGCTACCAACAGATACCAGGAATCCAAGAGAGTCTCGCTAACATATTTTTGGATAGCTAATGATAGAGAGAATTACAGAGATAGCAGATGGCAGCATCATGACAGCCACATTCCCCTGAAGGACACATGGAAAACAAGGAGTTTCACACTAAAGGGAGATCAAGTTAGTTCAAAGATTCGTTGGATCACTCACCAACACTTTCCAATTTTATATCATAGGTTGTTAGTCAAGTTGTTAGATGGAATAAATTCTTAGAGATTTTCATGGGAAGAAGGCCAGCTTGCACCTCCAGTTGTTGCCTACCTTTTTTTTATAAATAGATAGATGAAATGCTTCAGTAGGTTCGAATGGTTGAGAAAGGCTCCCTTATACTGTAATATTTTGATGAAGTTATTCTGAACTAGTTGTGTACTTGATTTGAGACATCCTGGTTAATAGAAATCAACTTCTCTTTCCAGCTTATTTGCTTCTTATGCTAAAGTGTTCATGCTTTGAATGATTCACATGAATGGTTGTGGTGATATTATTATGTATGTTTGATTATTATATTATCATGATGTTTCTTTAGTGTCCTTAAGTTCTGAACTCAAGAAGATCTTGTGTAAAGAGTCTTTCTTCCTTAGGTTGTCTGTAGATCTGATATTTACAGCAACCTCTACATTCCTTTCACTGAAGTCTTTCCTCTATTCATACTTACTCCCACTTACTGATTAAAGTTATCCAAGACCTTGATTGCTCGTGCATGCTAGCCCCAATTTATGAATTGGAACATTATCATCTTGAGTCTTATCCATTTGACCCCTCAAAACTTTGTTACATTCACATATAACCTAATGGGTATTGGGCATGCCTTCCATGCAATATGAAGGTGATTCCTAGTGCTAACATTCTTGACGTTGTTGTTGGGTAATGATTTGAATAATTTTCCCTGAGATTAAATGACATAGCTTACTAGTTCTAAAGGTGCATTAGAAATTAGAGTCTTGAATATTACATCTTTCACCCGATGACTCCATTGTTTCATCTCTAGCACCTAAAGGCAGACATATGATATCAAATCCACAGTTACCTTTGGTTCCACCTGAGGCTCACCCATAAAAGATAATCAAGAAGGGAAAAGTTTCTCAAGAAAGGTTGTTGCTACAAGTACTTCTGGTCAGTTGCCCAATTCCACTCTTAATACTCCAGTTGTTACATCAAGTAATCCTTCTTTACCTTCTGCCGAAGTATCTAAGAATATTGATTTTCAAAAGTTTCCTATTGAATACTCCTCTTTCGAAACTGATTTGAAAGAAGAAAGCGTTGACATTATTTCTTCCCATGACATTGTAAAGTGGTACAATCTTGAGAGTCTTGAGGAGTTTCCTACTTTATGTTTTGCTACCCCTCCTCCTTTTAGAATTTATGTTTTCAAAAAAAATGAAACCTCCTCCCCTATGCAGACTTTACCATATTCTTCCAAGACCCAGCCTTTTGCTATGAAAACTGAAATTTTCCCTTCATACATTACCTTTTCACCTAAGCTGCACACAATCAAGTCCCCTTCTCATCCTTGTTCACAAAGAGTTCAAAATCCAATGGCAGGTTCTAACTCCCCTGCAAATAGGATGGATGCCATAGTGGCTGCAAGATATTCCCCTCTTGTCTTACCTCAACTAGTGAATTCCCTCCCTCCTAGAGATTATTTGAAATACATGCCCAAATTCATGGGAGAAGAAGATATAACCGTCGAGGAACATCTTATTGCCTTCTACAGCTATGCAGATAATCAAAACATTTAAAATGAGGATGTGTGGATGAGGGTCTTCGTCCAAATCCTTTTTGGTGAGGCTAGGAAGTGGTTTAGGGGTTTGGCATCTCAATCCATTATTGGCATTGAGGCATTAGACGAGGCCTTCTTGCGGCACTGGGGGGGAAAAAATGACTTTTTGTACTACATCACTGAATTTGGATCCCTAAAAGGGAAAGAGGGAGAGTCTGTCTCTCACTTCTAAAATATTTAACAAAATGTACAATAAGATTCTTGATGAGATAAAATCCACTGAAACTTCTAGAAAAATCACTTATGCCAGTGCCTTTGACCTCGAGTTGTGCCTTCTACTGAGAGAAATAAGATCATCCTCCTTAGTTCATATGCAAGATGTAGCCTTGGAGGTGGAATCCAACATAGTGGCATATGATAAACTCAAAGGGAAATCGAATAGGGATAGGAGAAAAAGCAGAACTGAAGCCTCAACCTCTAACTCCCATATTGTTCATCCTCAAGTAGATGAGCTCACCAAATTAGTAAAATGCCTTTCTACTGAGATAGAGAAGTTAAAACTGGAAGGAAAACAGACCTATAGAAATACTCAAAATACTGATAACAGAGGTAACTTCAGGAGACCAAATAATACAACCCAAAACCTTCCCAGAGATCCCAGAAACAAAGAGAGAGATGATCAAAGGGTACAAACTCCTTTACAGAAAAACCTAGTTGTTGATGAAGAAGGAGAGGAGGAAGAAGTTGATCCTGAGATTCATTTATTAGGCGACACATCCCCATCCCCTCACTTGACTCAATATGATTATGAGCAATCCTTGATGGATATTCAAATAAATGAATTAGGTAAGGGAGATAGAGCAAAATAAATTCCTAATAGATATAATCTAACATCCAAAACGAATGAAGAAAAAACTGATGCTCCTAATCAAACTGCCCAAAAAGAAAATTTTGCCAAGGTTGTGATAGTTAGAAGTAAGGAAAAAGACACTCAAAATCCCCAAGTTCTGGTCAGAAATCCTACTCCTGAAACCAAAGAGATCCTGAAGTCTTCTTATTCCTTCATCTTTGAGAATGAGATCCAAAAAATCAAGATCCCTGTACCTTTTTTGGAATTGATAAAAAATGAAGAATTTAAAAAATATCTCTCTAAAATGTTAAAGCCCGAAGGCTCTCCAAGTGCCACTGATTAAGTAAATCTGCAAGATGAAAAACCAACAGTTATCTTGGGTCCATTGGTAGAATATAGAGATGATTCATCCCATCCTTTCTATACATCACTTAATATTCATGATAAGGTGTTGCATAATTGTTTGATGGATTCAGGGGAATCCCACAATCTCATGCCTAAAACAGTTATGGATGAACTTGGGTTAGAAATCACAAAGACTTACTGTGACTAATATTCTTTTGACTACAGGAAAGTGAAGTGTCTTGGATTCATTAAGGATCTGTTTGTGACCCTATTTCAACTGCCCATGAAAAGAGTAGTCATGGATATCGTAGTGGCTGATATTCCCCCCAATTTCGCCATGCTCTTGTCAAGGTCTTGGATAAAAAGACTTGGGGGAACCTTGCAGATGGATCTCTCATATGCTACCATTCTCGTTTTTTTGGGGGGAATAGAGGACTTTACGGGGAATCTCCATTGGCTTACATCATTATTCATGAAGCAAACCCCACAAATCATCCTATTTTTTCTCTTGATACTAATTTGGGATATAGCATCTTGCAGCTCACCGATACTCTTGAACCTCCTATTGAAATCAGAAAACAATATGTTACCTTTTGTGAGGAGTCTCCACTAACCACCTCTGTTTGGAAGATGTTCTTTGATGGAGCCTCTTCTAAGGAAGTTGTTGGTGTTGGAGTGGTCTTTGTCTCACCAGCTCAAGAGATTATATCTTTTTCATACAAACTAGAATTTGAAACTACTAATAATGTGGAAGACTATGAAGCTCTTGTCTTGGGATTGAGGGATGCTAAATACACAGGGATAGAAGAGCTATCAGTATTTGGGGGTTCTAAATTAATATTCCATCAGATTAAAAATATTTATCAAATGAAACACCCTAGGCTTAGATCTTACAGGAATGAAGTGTGGGACTTGGTGGATAGTTTCTTCTCATCTTTTAAAATTTCGTTTGTTCCTAGAGAAGAGAATACTATGGTTGATTCTTTGGATGTATCAACAAGCAATTTCATAATCCCCTTACCACCTAAACTCAAGTATGATGTAGAATTCAAGTATAGGCCTTCTATACTGGACCATGTAAAATATTGGAAGGTGTTTGAAGATGATCTAAAACTTAAAAAATTCCTCAATACTGTTGATGAGTTTTCTGCATTACACATTGATCAGGATCATGATTCTAAAATTAATCCTCATGCTAATGTTTTCCTTAATAAAATTTATAATCATCATATTGTGCAGCTACCTAGAAACCATATTCCAAAAGGGCTAGTTCCTTTGGAAATATTATTTGACAAAAATGATGTGGCAGTGAAGGGGAAAGTGTCCACTGATGATGTTGACATAACTAAGTGCAATTTGGGCACAAAAAAGGATCCAAAATATGTCAAGTTATCAAGCATCCTATCAAGAGAACAGAGGGCAGAATATAATGAGTTGTTAAATGAATTTGCTGATGTATACACTTGGACTTACTAAGATCTCAAAACTTATGAAACCAACATATTAGAGCACAAAATCCCACTAAAGGAAGAGACCAAACCCTTGAGGCAAAATTTGAGAGAAATCAATCCTATGTTGTTTCCTGTCATGGAAAAGGAGGTAAAAATGCTTTTAGATTTTAAAATTATTATTTCTTTGAGGTATTCTGAATGGGTGGCCAACTTGGTCCCAGTGAGAAAAAAGAATGGAGAAATCAGACTTTGTGTTGATTTCTAGAATCTGAACAAAAGTTCTAAAAAGGATAATTACCCTTTCCCAAGATGGAGCACATATTACAAAGGGTGACAGGTGTGGCCAGGATTTCCATGATTGATGGTTTTTCTGGTTATAATCATATTTATGTTTTACCAGAAGATAGAGAGAAGACTGCCTTCACCACTCCTTGTGGTACGTTTATGTACGCCAAGATGCCCTTTGGTTTGATGAACGCATGGGAAACCTTTTAGTGAGCTATGGACATAGCATTTATTGGAGAGAAGGACAAGTTTATTTTTATCTATTTAGATGACATAACGGTGTTCTCTAAATCTGATAAAGAACACTATGATCATCTAAAAAAGGTCTTCTTGAAATGCAGAAAATTTGGTCTCTCTTTGGATCCAAAAAAATCATTGTTTTCCATGAAGGAGGGAACATTATTAGGGCATATTGTGTCAGATGAAGGGGTAAGGATTAATTCCAATAGAGTTGAAGCTATCCAAACATTTCCACTTCCTAGATCCAAAAAGGAGGTTCAATCTATTTTGGGAAAAAAATAATTTTTTGAGAAGGTTTGTGTCAAATTTTGTTGAGTTGGTCAAGTATATCAAAACCATGTTGAGGAAAGGTAATGAAATCAAATGGACTGTCGAGTCCCATAATTATTTTGATCAGATAAATAAAGCCTTGGATGAATCTCCGATCGTTATC
>JASDQU010686091.1:0-20228 GCA_032191745.1 Picea mariana | reverse complement strand
AGAGACATGATAGAATAAATTTGAAAGCTTGGAAAAACAATTAAAAACTTTAATGACGAAATCCTAGGCTATATTTTTAAAATTATAAGTGTTCAAAACAAGGAGATATGGCTAACAAGGCTCATGAGTTCAATTATGGTGATGAAAGCATAATTTATTTGGGAATGTGTTTTGAAGTGTATGATGAGATGGAAGTGTACAAAAAGAACCCGATTTGACCTTCTAACAAGTAAAGGGACAAAGTGAAGGGGTTTTAGGACATCATGGAAGAGGTGACATATTAGGGTGGTGGTGGAGGCATGAGGATACTAAAGTTAATGGATTGTATAATATTATCATTAAGATCAAGGTATAACCTAATGATAATAGGTCAACACCAACACAAATTTATTTTGCATAAAACCCAAAAATGAATATAAGGAAGAGGACAAAACTCAATTTTTTTTAAAAATAAACAACACTAATGGCCAAAATAAAAAAACCTAAAGACTGAATTGACCCAATCAATTCCATGTGATAACAAAGGGATTGTTCCATAAGATTTTATCATTGCACATAAGAAAAATCTAGTAGTTAGAGTTGCAGACTATCAACTTATTGCATGACACTTATACAAGATGGGTGCAGACAACATTTTGAGAAGGTGTGTATTAGAGCATGAAAGGCATAGAATTTTGGAAGAAGCTCATGAACGTATAGTTGGAGGAAACTATGTAGGAAAATATACCACACAAAATTTATGGTGCATAATATTATGGTGGCCAACAGTCCATAGAGATGACAAGCAACATTGCCATAAATGTGATGTCTGTCAAAGGTTTGGCAAAGCCAACAGAAGGGATGAGATGCCCCTAAGACCAAAAATAACTTTGAAAGTATTTGAAAAATAAGAAATAGACTTTGTTGGACCAATCCATCCACCAAAAAATAGGTCAAGACCTATATATGTATCATTATTGCGACTGGATATTTAACAAGATGGGTAGAAGCAACACTAGTCAAAGATTGCATCATAGAGACAACAACACACTTCTTGTTTGAGAAAGTGATCACTATATTTGGGTGTCCAAGGATTTTGATGAGTGACCAAGGCACTCACTTTAACAATAGTACTATCAGGGCTATGACTAAAAATTTTTAAGTCTATCACCAAAAGAGTACACAATACCATCCTCAGGAAAATGGAACAGTAGAAGCTTTCAATAATATTTTTGAAAATTCTTTGACTAAGATCGGCAATGTCAACAAGGATGATTGAGAATTGAAAATACCAGTAGTACTATGGGCATACAATACCACATGTAAGAATTTGATAGGGAAAACACAATTCATATTTGTGTATGGGAAAGGAGAAGTGGTGCCATTAGAATTTCTGGTACCCAGTCTGCACGTAGAAGAAATTATAAACATGATAGAAAGAGGCACAGTAAAGGAAAGGTTAAAAAAAAAAATGGAGATGTAATAGGATACGATTCTAGAAGTATTTCACCAGGAAGTACAAAAAACAAGAGACAAAGCCTGGAATGAGAGACATATTAAGAAGAATATTTTTAAGGAGGGAGATCTAGTCTTACTCTATGACAGTAAAGTTCTCCAGCATCCTAGTAAATTTAGAATGCATTGGCTAGGAGCCCTATGAAGTAAAGACTGTCACATATAGGGGATCTATACTAATAAAGGATTTGACAGGAACAAAACTCAAGGGAATGATCAATGGTAGTCCACTGAAATTATACAGGGACAATCGACCTCCTAACACTTAAAGGTTACAACGCAATAAGAATGCATATATATAGTGTACTATAATAGAGATTAGGAAAAAAATTTGAGAAAAATAAATAAAAAGGAGAAAAAAAGGGAAAAAGAAATACAAAAATGGAAAATGGAAGAAAAACACAAAAAGGCATAGAAGTTCATTGAACCATAAGAAAGTGAGGAAAAAAATTGCACCTAATAATTACCATGAAAAATATTAGAAGACAACGCGTAGCAAAAAATTTGTTTGGCGCAAATGCACGAAAAAAGTGGAAAGTGAATATGACTGTGTCTATAAAATGCATAAATCATGCGTTTACTCAAAACTTAGCATTTTTTTAGCAGAGAGAAAGAAATATAGTACATTCCCTAGTTAACATTGTATGAAGCAAGCAAGTGCATGAATCTGAGACAAGATGACTCCACCAAAGTTCGGTGTGCAAGGCCAATATGTCTTGGTTACTCGACAAGGTTAGAGGTGCAAAGAAAGAATGCAACAACCCAAAAATGTGGTCGAGCTGGAGGATGTTACCACCTCAAATATGGAGTCAATCATCCCAACACAGGCTGAGGAATAAACATCAATTGTTCAACAAGGTGAAATAGGACAAAGATCTGGGGTCCAGAATAGAATTTTGAACCCTAAACCTGAGACACTTGCAAAGCCCAAGGAAGCAATGGTACCACAACAGTCCCATGAACAAGAGGAAGTGTTGGTCGAAGAAATCATTGATTGAACAGAGTCCGAAAGGGAGGAATATGACACAGATGCAGTAGAGGCAGGTACATCTTCTACTAGATATAAAATAAATGAGCCAGACGACATGGAGGTTACACTCCCATATCTCCCATATGCATTCATCATTGTGGATGATATGGTGGGAAAGGTACCTAAGATTAGGTACATTAACTGCAATGTTCACAATGGGGCCAAATTCCAAGATTTAGTTGAGGAGAGATATTTGATAAACAAAGGGGAAGTTGGACCCCTTTGCAAACTCATTCTAGAGCCAACACAGTGGATAACGAGGTTCTATAACTCAGGTATTATTAACTTGTTGGAAATAATGCATTTCGGGCATGGTAAGAATGTCAGACTATGTGTCAAGAATCTAGTCGTCTGTGTCCATGGAGGAATCCTATGGGTCGACAGGCTAGTACAAATAGATGTGGCATTGATTGAAAAAAATACAGGACTCCCCACATTTGGTGCACAACCAGAGGAGTATTTGGATAACAAGGCGTGCAAAAAGGAAATCACAGAACCAGTTAAAGCATAGTTCGAAACAACTCAGGGAGATAGGGGAATTGTCATCAAAGACGTCAAAGAATACACGACAAGGTTCGCAAGCAAGCTCATGGATTGCAAACTTTTGAGGAAATGCCACAAGGAAGAAGTGCCAACAGGTGTGATTGCAGTAGCCACATAGTGCACGAAGGGGGTTATGTTTAACTGGGCATCGTACATGCTAAACCAATTTCTGATAGACTATAGAGACTTGTAGGATAATGTAACGAAGTTCCATTGCTCGTGGTTGATCATCCCGATATCATTGGCAAGGTTGGAAGAGACAAAATTCTCATTATTTTTGGATAAGATGGGGAAATGTTATGCAACCATATATGAGTCCCTATGGTAGGACAAGGATAACAAGACACAACAGGAAAATAACGCAGCCTTTACAATGTTACTGGAAGACATATAAAATAACATAGGAAATGTATGGCGCATATCATTGGTGGTATTGTAGGAGATAGAGGGGATAGCCAAGCTCAAGGCATTCATACTTCATGTATGGATCCAAGCTGAGAGGGACCCCAAGAAGGCATGGTTGGAGATGCAGTACTACATCACCAAAGAGGAAGTGGATTGAATCATTAAGGACTAGCCTGCAAAGTGGTAACTACTAGTAACAAAACTAGTCATGAGGATAGGCACAATGCAATATCTCATCCTAAGGATACGGCTGAAGCAAGCTCTTCAATAAGAAAAAGTAGCCCGACTGATAATACTAGAACAACTATAGTGTATAATCCACCAACTGGGAGTAGTGAAATACCTAAACGGCCAAGAAGAACAAGAGTAGCAGCCAGGACATGAATCCATCCACAAAGTGGAAGGAATAATACCTCACAGGATGGAGAAGGAACAACCTAGGGAACAACAAATGGGGCTCATCCCTCACATACAACAAGGAAGCTTGTGCAAGAAAAGGATGCGCAAAAGAAAATAAAATATGACATAGAGGATCCCAACATCACCCTGATAGAGGATGATGTAGAGATTGTCACAGAAAAGGTCCAAGACAGAAGTGAAGAATTTGTCTGAATTGCAGAGGCACAACAAGAAAAAATCATGGAAAAACTCCTAGAAGTTCATGAGAACATGTAACAAATGTGGAACTAAGAAGTATCATAGGTCGTAGCACAACAAAAGGAGAAGATATAGAGGCCACATATGTAGAAAAAAGGAAAGGAGACAATTCATTTCATCGTCCAGGGCAGGGAGACATTTATGGTTACGAGTTAAATGATCAGGTTTGATCAAGAGACTGTGAAAAAACCCCTGGAGGAGGTGAAATAGGTGGAAATGGTCATGGCACACATACCCACCGAGGCCTTATATGGGCTACAAGCTAGTGTCACGCAGTCAGTATGGTCAAGGGCCTGTGTAGATACAAAAAACCTGGAGGTGGGAAGAGGAGTAATAGAAATGATTGAAATCACATGCGACCAACTCACCGCGAAAAAGGAGGGAGAAAAATAATTCATAGATAGATTGGAATAGGGATTGAAAGTAGTTTATAATCACATCCCAGACAATGCACAAGCACCAGAGGAGAGTACAGAGGAGAAGACCAATCTCATTACACAAACCATTGACCATTACAAGTAATAGATTGAGGATCTGAAAGAAAGGCTCAACCCTACGACTCCTCCCGACGTCTGAGAACAAAGAGAACAATGATATGCACTCCTAATAGATTATATGGAGAAAGAAGAAAGGTTAATCAAAGAACTATTTCACAGAGCCCCGTAGATGTGGACTATCCTGAAAGAAGATGAGAAGGTCTAATAGTGGGAATAAGAAGAAGAAAGAGTCAACACTGCCATACAAGATTTCAAACAAAGGAAAAAAGCAATGATCATCACAGAGTGCTTGAAGGGCACTCAAGAGATGAAGAAGTTGAAGACATAATTGAAAGCAACATAGACCTATAAGCGAGAGAGATAAGATGACTTGGAATCCCTCTAAGAGAAAGAATTGCAGATGATTGTGCAGTTGGACGAAGAAAATAAAAGTATGGAAAATGCACAGACAGAGGATGAAACATTGATCTAGGAGGAGAGAACAATGCAATAAGTGAAGGAACTAACAGGAAAATACGTGCAGGTCAAGGAAAAAGGAAGGGAACTAGCAGACAGGTTCCATAGTTTAGAAACAATAGTAGAAAGAGTGCGCACCACCTGAGTGGCTCAAGATGATTCACATGTCATTGTTGGGTGCCTGTTGGGCACATGCCTATTTTGAGAAGAAAGGCTATTTTGAGTACATGAACAGTTTTGGAAGAAGAAGGTTTGTCTTGGGAAAGACATAATTTTGGAGCCCGTGCAATCGAAGGAAAGAAAGCATCATGAAAAAAAAGAAGGAAAATCAACGTGGTGCATAGGAATATAAACCTAATCATGTTAGAGTTATGGTTTTGGATAAATATTGTAACGACTATAAGACGGAAAATAGTATAAATAAGAACCTAGGAGGTCTAGGTCGAGGTTATTTTTAATTATGTATGTTGGTTGTTCAATAATTGTTCAGCAGTTGTAAGTTCAGGGTTGATATAGAAGAGACAATTAGGTCATATCTTGACAGTTAGATCAGAGGATAAGGATCCTAGTGTGATCTAGTATGCCTCATAGAGGATATGAACCTCTTTATACTTGTAAGAAGAAAGATGTAATGTGATAAAAGCTATATTTTGCAGCAAACCTAATAGAAGAGTAGAGAATCCATATCTATGTGGACGTAGCCCAGGAGGGGGTGAACCACGGTAAAACCTATGTGATGTGTGATATTTAGTTCATGTTTACTTTCTTTCAAGGATGGATCATGTTTAATTTATGTTAATGATTTATTTACAAACGAATGGTTAAGATAAATATGTTAGAATGCATCCATGGCCTAAAAGATGAATAAAACCTAGGAACATTAAATGGATAATATGATGAATGCATGAAGAAGGTAGAATACAATCTGAGATCCCCACTCATTCCTAGACTGCAAGCACTTTAGCATTGCAGTCACCCATAGATCTATCTCAGGTGAAACTGCATAGTGCACTTTGTGTGTTATGTTTCCTTCTGTCTTACCAGAAGGACCGATAGTTTTAGAGGGTTTTGTTGGAAACTTGTTGAGATCCGAACCTGGGTCAACCCTAGAAGTAGAAGAGACAAATATTAAACCAATAGATAGGATGATGATTAAGAAAAAAACAGAAGAAACGGGCCTTGGAAAGGAATTATTATATTTAGAGTACTTGATCAGATGTGATTTCATCTGTGAAGACATCCACAATAACCAAATAAAATTTCTTTTGGTAACATGTATTAGTTTATGTGCTTTGAGTGATGGATGCTTCTAGTGATTCTTTAACTAGGTAATATTTCATAATTTCACCTTTGTCTCTAGTGCCTTCTCTCTAGATTGATTTTCTATGCAATCATAACTCCATAATACACTCAATTTATAACTATAATTGAAGAGATGCTTAATCTTTTGATGTTGAATTTGTTCCTAAAAATTGATTCAAGTGAATATTTATCATTCTACAAGGTTAGTGTATTTGTCGTTGAATATGTACCTACATAAAAATTGATTTAGGTGAATATTTATCATTGTGTAGGGTAGTGGAGTTGTCATTGGATCTATGCATAAATATTGACTTAGGTGAATATCTAGCATTGTGTAGGGAGGTGGGGAAGGCGGTGAAGATAACATCACTTTCTAAATCTACCAATCTCCCAATATCTGATTTTGTGTCTAGTGTGAGGGCATGCAGATGGCCATGACCAACCATCGCCATATGCTGTAGTGACAAGATTTCACTTCCCGAAAAATGCACTTCCCTAAAACATGTCTGCAACGAGTAAGTGGCCCAAAAAATTTTCAACTTTTTCTTTTTTAAATCAATATTCAACTCTCACAAATGTGTAAATAAAATTGATATTTCCATTCATTTAATAGAAAATGAATTTAATATAGGTATTTACAAAACATTGTGAAATGATTTTAAAACACTGCAAAATGCATCACTTAATGTAACAAAACGCATTGTTTAATAAATGATTGACCATGAGATGATTGTTATAGTGGTTGAAGGAAGCCTTTACCTTAGACAACTTGTAAGTTGTATGTGAGATCTCTTATCAAAATTATTATTCTATTTATTTTGTAGAAGAAAATTGCATACATGCATGAAGCTTGTGAAAAATCTCAAATCCACAAGATTTGTAGAAATATCCCATGTCTTACCATTATTTTGTAGAAACATTCATGATGGTGTTGGAAAAATTGTATTTTTTGAATACTCTAGTTATCAAAGGTTGGAGCCACCTATTTCCTAAGTATTGAAACGATACACATAAGCCTAAAAGTCAGATTTCAGGATTTCATATATATCATGGTTATACATATATGAACCCTCGATATCCCAACACGCAAAATGGCAGAGTTGTTTTAGGTTTAATCACGATTATTGAACTTCTAAACATGGATTATCACTTTTAATACATCATTCTCTCGCATTTCGAGAGTCACACCTCAAACGCCCTTTGAATGTCCAACATGCAAAGTCGCGAGATTAGTTTAAGTTAATCTGGTTAATAACAAGAATAATGACTTTTAAGCCATAGTTAATATGTATCGCGATTTTTCGACTCGATGGTTGTTACCTCAAAAACAATATGTTTGTAACCACAATCCCCGAAGTCATGATATTCATTAATTAATCATCGTTAATTAAAATCTTAAGTCAAATCACAGTTAATCAACCAAATCACACTATTATGAATTCAGGGTTCGTGGTTCCAAGACTAGGAGTAAAATCATCTCGTACTGCGAACGCCGAAAAGGGGATTAAGGGAAAAACTCACTTAATTAAGAGGTTGAAATGGATTAATTAACACCTAAACAACCTTCAACCCATACAACCTATGGAACAAGATTTAAACGTTGACGCGATCCTCTCGAATTGTGAATTATCAAACATTTATGGCATTTATTAGAAATTTAGTGAGGTGATTGATAGTAAGATCCTATTTTATTTCTAAATATTTATATTAAATGATTTAAATGTTCTATCAACAAGGACTCACACAGACTTAATTTCTCAAATAGAAAACATTTCAGTCATTATCTTTAGGTTTCTTTATAATTTGCACAGAGCGAGTTCACCAAGATAACCTCAATTTGGGTTTTCATTTTCTGTGATAGGGGATCTAATTGCAAGGTTATATATCATGGCTCTGCGAAAAGCATCCAAGGAAGAAGTCGAGAGTCCAGGTCAAGGTTCAAATATTATTTCTAATACCTCGCCTAGAAGTATCAATACTATCAAAACATGGACGTATGTCTCTGACATTCTACAATCCGAGCTGATAAATTGTCTAGATGATTCCAGTGATAACGAAAAGGATGACTTGTCCACCAAATATAAAATCATCGCTCAGTCAGTGATGCACAAGATAGCAGCAAGGCCATGGATTTTCCCTTATTATGATATGATCAAATGGGCACTGGACCATGTAGACATCCCGACTAGGACAATATTCAACGAGCAGAAGGTGACAATTGGGACATTCAGACCGGAGAACTTATAGGAAATGTATAAATTGTCTCCCACGCCAAACCTTACTCACAATGTTGAATTCTTGGAGGGTTTCAAAAAGAAGGAATGCGAGCAGTTTGGGAAAATCTTACCTTATTTGATCAAAGACTGGGTTTTGCACCCCGCGAAATTCAGAGCCGATACTAATGGAATTTATTCAATCTCATCGTTGGTACCACAATTCATGTACATAGCGATGATGGTTTGCAGACTGTATGGGAAGGAGGACACCTCTCACTTCTTTCTCCCATGGGTACCACTTATTCACACAGTAGCAGAGGGATTCTCCTTCGACTGGGCCAAATTGTTGTTGGACAATCTGGCCAATCGAATTATAGAGTATCGAGCACAGAAGACAAGTGGGAAAGCATATTCATCCTTTATGTCTGCTTACATCATGGAATATATTTTATTCATGAAACCTTTCCCATTAATGAGATGGAGCTGGACTCCAACTAATGCAGAGCCTATTCATGTCTACCACTTGAAACTCTGGGAAGATAAAGCCAAAGAATTCATCTACGAGATTTTCAATTGCGTAATGGTACCAATGCATGTCTCCATATTTGGCCATATGCCTCCCAATATTTCAGATAACATTATGGCCAACCTGAGAAGCGTGGAAGATTGGTATATATAAGCAGAGTTTTTGTATATTAGGGTTTTTGGCACCTCTATCCCCCCATATGCTCTGCTTCTATTCTTACCGGACACGCTAGTATATCATGAGATTGCCAGGAAAACTGTCCTCGATAGGATAAGAAAGGATCTCAAAGGAGTATCGAAAAAGGTATGTTCACCCTTCCCCATTCACATTGGTACATATTCTTTATTAGATTTCAGCCATGCCAAAGAGGAGGCTATAGCCTTGGAGGAAATGAAATCGGTAGACATTGAATTTAAGAAGCACGACTATAATAAGATTTTGAGTAATCACTTGGCGAGCTATGACTTGAAGAGATACAAACATGAAGACTCACCTCATGATGAAGTCTTCTGAGGTGTGAGGTCCTACGCTAAATTTTTAAGTTGGGTTCAAGCTCTATTGCCTGATGATATGGTCGATTTTTATAAATTCCAAGACTACAATAGAAGTTGCCTCCCCAAAGTTTTACAGGGAAGAAACTCACAACCTCTCTGTACACAGCAAGCAGAAGATAAAAGTTCAATGGGCACGAACCCTAGAAAACAAGAGAATCAGGACAAGACAGAGAAAACTGAAATCTCAAATCGGGAAGGAGAGATCCCCAACCAAGAAGAAGTAAGACCAAAGATAGTTGCCAAGGAAATCAACAGCCCCATTGCATCCGTCACTCCCTTACAATTCAAAAAGGGGAACCCCGAGACAGAGTGGATATTCAAGGAGGACCTCACACCTATCTCTGTAGAAGAATTGCCTCCTAGTGAATTCTTCTTCAGTAAGAAAAGGAAGGCCGTGGTGAAGCAAGAAACATACCAAAGAGTGGGTGCAATAGCTAAAAAATACAAAATCCTAATAGATGGAGAAGCCTTAGAAGAGGAAGAATTCACCGATGAGGTAGCAGGAACATTGGGGGCTTATGCAACAACCAACCAATATTCAATTAGATCTTTGAAGGCGCGGTTGAAACAAAAGAACCTATTGATCAACAAATTAGAGGCTCGAGTAGCAACGACAGAGGCAAATGCCAGGTATGAGGAAAATAAAGGTTTTGAGCAAGCCAGCATAACTGATCAATAGGAAATCAGGAGACTCAAATCCGATCTTGAGCAGACGCATCAGTTAGCACATATAAGCCAAACGCAGGTAAGTCAATAGGATGAGAAAATAAAATTGTTGCAATCTAAATTAATTTCTATTGAAAACCAGGTCATAGACATACTGGTATTCCAATCCCAAGCTGCGGAAATACGAAAGAAGGTAGAAATAGATCAACAGGATCTAGTTGCCAAAGTAGAAACCATACAGAATCATTTTCATATGATAGAGCAAGCGTTAAAAGATATCTCCCTGATAGAAAGAGATGTTGGGGCAGCTCGGGTCGCTTTCCAAGAGGTTGTTATAGCTACAGTGAAAGACGAGGTGGCCATCAGTTCCAGGTTGTCTATCCCAGAGAAAACCTGAGGTAACATCTTACT
Organism: Picea mariana; assembly: GCA_032191745.1. Classification (NCBI taxonomy): domain Eukaryota; kingdom Viridiplantae; phylum Streptophyta; class Pinopsida; order Pinales; family Pinaceae; genus Picea; species Picea mariana. The sequence goes on along the minus strand of JASDQU010686091.1, from coordinate 9,471 downwards.
GAAGGCATGGGAACATAATATATCCAAGAACAAAAAAAGATCTAAAGAGATGAGAGATGCTTGTGAAGAAACATTCATCTTGATAAATAAAAAAAAATTAGATCTCGATAAGGAAGGTAGTGCTAGATCACTGGGCAAAATTAACGTAGCCAAACATCTGTTGGATATCAAGGAAAATGTCGAAAAAGGGAAAATTGAATTATCCCAGGTAAGTCAGGTCGATATTCCCCAAGTGGATAAATGGTTGATAAGACCAAGCTTGCAATTGTGGTCTATCATCACAGAAGACCGACAAGTAGGAAAAATATTGCCACAGTTGGCAAAGAATTGCTACACTTTTGAGGCGAACATCCAAGACGAACCTTCCAAGTTGATAGACCAGTTGGTATAAAGGTGTGTTACTTGCATCAAGCAGGGGAAAGGGAAGACTTCTGGAGGCAAGTAGTAATATATGCCTATCCCATCCTATTTTTGGAGCTAGAGGACAAGGAAAGAAAATGCCCTGCCCATGTGGAGGAAGAAAGGAGACAAGAAAGAGAAACGCTTCATTTTCCATATGTAACCGAAAATTTTAAGAACGATTAGAATTCAAAGTGTTTTAATCTTGTATAAGTGTAATTTTGAAGGATAGAACAAGGGATTTTTTTCCTTTTGGCCGATTGTATTAGAGAATATTTCTTTCGCCATAATTAATACAAGGAAGATCGAAGACTCTTTTTTCTGTCAAGACTAGGTTATGAGTTTCTTTTGTTATTTCGCATTTCACATCATTTCTCATATGTGTCTTTAATGAATGTTTAGCTATAATTTAGTAAAAATCCTATTGTGGTGATCGTTTATTTCATTCATCTAATCATTTGCATCTTTTCCTCTGTATCGGCTATCAGCAGGTACAAGACCTGTGAATTGTTTAGATTTCTATATCATATGCTTCATTAAAGTTTTTCCTACTTATTTTCTTATTTTGTCACAAGGTGATATTCTTCCTTGATTGATGCCTCACATTGTTCAACATCTCTATGTTTTCCCTCGCTTCATGCATGGTTTTAAAATTTAACTCAGTTATGAAAAACGACCTTTGATTTCGTTATGCTATTAATTCGATTTTGGTATTCTTTCTTGTATAATCTAAAGGTGAAACAACAACCAACACTTTATAAAAAACTTTGTTCCTTTATGACTTTCCCTATAGCAAGACAGCCCAACATAGAACCCGGTCTCTCAGATCCAACTAGCCTCGCTTTAAACCTTTTCGATACCATTCTGAAAATTGCTACTACCCAGGCTGAACTCGAATGTTCATGGGCATCCATTGAACATGACATAAACATTCAGGAACAATTGGAAGCTAGACCTAGACAACTCAGAAATCAACCTTATCTCTTTTCCCAGTTGTTTTCTTCCTTTACATCTTTCACCCTCTTTTTGGATGCCTAGACTCAGTACTTTATAGCCTTAAGTATAGACTCTAGAACAACATGTTTTTGGCATCGTTGTCGGGGAAGGAGATATGAAATCATTTTCCCTGGGAGAATGACATTTTCAGGATTCTACTCTTTGATAACAAAGAGTTAACACCTTCCAAAGGATAATTTTTATTATTCACTTGGAGACTCCATGTTAAGTAAGATGGAATCCGGTTGAAGGAACACCAGACAAAATCCATATGGTAAACAAACCACGCTTATTCCCGATCCCAAAAAAATACTAAAATCAAGAGGTTCCCTTAATCCAACTACTATGGTCTACCAGCTTAGACACACATAACCTAAGGCCAAGATCCCAGTCGAAGCAGTGACCTCACAAGAATATATCATCAAAACCCTCTCCGGAGAAATGAAGAAAGTCAAGGCTGAAACCCTAAACCCAAATTTAGCTTTCCTGGAAATTAAATCTGAAACCCATATGACTACCCCTTGCGTAAATGAAGGTGAAAATCCCTTGGAAAATCTCGCATCGATTGATACTCCCATAACTCTTCAATTAGATTTCCCGACCTCACTAAGTCTCGAAGAGTATACCAGATACTTAGATTCCACACCTGTGGGTTCCCCCATTTACATCTCTTGCAAGTCAGAGGAACCAAGCCCCCGTATCCCGTTTCCACCTTTTCCATCTTTCTCGTCTCCCGAAGAAGCTAAAGATTCGCTATACATCTTCCAAAAACCTCTGTACAATGTACTGGTTTCCTCTCCTAGAGTATCTACAGTGGCTGTAGGAGGAGTGGGGGGCCAAGGGCCACCCCCACCACCCAGGATTTTCACTAAAGTATATTCCAGATACGCTCCTCTGGTCCTCCCAGTACCCCTGCATGACCTACCTGAAAACTACATGAAAAACCTACCTAATTTTATAGGGGAAGGAGACCTAACCACGACCAAACATATAAATTTGTTTTACCAATTCACAGACATCCTAGGTCTCGAATATGAAGATGTGTATTCACAGTTTTTTGTCCAAACTTTCGAAGGACACGTGAAAACCTGGTTTCGAAGTCTGCCAGCAGTTTCAATTTTATCCTATGATGATCTAGAAGATTATTTTCTTAGACAATGGGGCGAAAGGAAGGACCATTTATACTATTTGACTGAGTTTGGATCTATGAAGAAAAAAGGTTCAGAAACTGTTATGGAATTAATTCAAATATTTGACAAATTATATAATAATATCCCATTCGAAGTTAAACCGTCCCAACCTACAACCAAGGTAACCTTTACGGGAGCCTTCGAACCTGATTTCACACTTTTATTAATAGAAAGGAGAGCAGCCGACCTAACCCGAATGCAAGATGATGTCGCGGATCTTGAGTCAAACATGATGGCTTCTGGTAAACTAAAAACAAAAATAGAAGCAAGAAACATAGATACCAAACGTTTGAAAGAACAAGTGGGACCTTTAGGATCATGGAGGTCCTCAGATGATAAAATAGATGATATGGCTAGGATAATAAAAGAGCTATCATATAAAATTTCAAGGATGGATATAGATCAATCCAAAGAAGATCAATTCTCTAAGAGAGATTCTAGAAGAAACCCCAATCCTCAAATTCAACAAAGACAGATTAAAAACAAAGACCAAAAAATTCAAATTCCTTTAAAAAACAAAAATTGTATAGGAGGAAATGACTTGCAAGAGTTTGAGGATCTAGGAGAAGATGTTAACAATTTGGGAGACGATTGTATACAACCTCATCTAACCAAGGAAGATTATGAAAGGTCTCTGAATATAGAACAGCCATCAAATAAAGATAACAACATTAATAATGCAGGTGATTCTACCTATGAGGGGATAGTTGATACTATAATGGTCGAGCTCCAACACAAGTACAATCTGAGGCCTAAAAATAAATCCGTGTCAACTACTCAACCAAAGAAAATCCTTCCAAGAGGTGAAACATATGAGCCTATTCTGAAAGACACCGAGATACAAAATACCAAAATTAAGGTGGTCGAAACGCAGACACTGGAAACAAAACTAACTAAAAATAAAGCAATGCAAACAAATAAGTTAGAAAGGAAGGAAATCGAAGCTTCAAATAAAGAAACAGATAAACTCGTGGGAGGTTTCATCCTAGAAAATAAGATAAACAAGATAAATATACCAATACCCCTGGTCGAATTTGAAAAGAATCTTATGTACCGAAAGAAAATAACCAAAATGATAATTTTTTTCATATTTAGAAAGTCAGTCTGACGTGATAAATTTGGAATATGATAAGCCTAATATAACTTTCATCCCACATTTCAAAGGCGCCAAGGATACCATCACCCATTTCTATATCACACTAAATAGGCAAGATCGTCTGCTGCATAATTTCATGCTAGACTCTGGAGCCTCACATAACATGATACCCAAGTCTATTATGGACATACTAGGCCTCAAAATCACCAAGCCTTACGGAGACCTGTATTCTTTCAATTCAAGGAGAGTTAAGTGTATGGGCATGATCAAGGATCTAGTGGTAACTCTTGCATAAGTTCTAATGAAAAGTGTTCTAATGGATGTAGTTATCACTGATATACCTCCGAAATATGGTTTTCTCTTATCTAGGTCTTAGGGAGCCAAGCTTGGGGTATCTCTTCAATTAGACATGACCTACACCATGATTCTTGTTTTTGGAGGACAGTTCACTCAGTTATACAAAGAGACACATACAGTAAGTGATCCATAGAATCCTAATAATTATCCTATTTATGTCACTGATCAAGACCTGGGAAATTGTATTTTATCTTTTGACGATGGTATAAATAATTCTATAGAAGAAAATTTTATAGAGGAAAATACGTCAAAAAAGATAGATGAAAATGTGTATAACACTGGGATTTGGAAAATGTTTTTTGATGGCACTTCGTCATGTGAAGGAGAAGGTGCAGGAGTACTTTTTGTAGCACCTGAAAATGAATTTGTTATCCCCTTTTCTTACAGACTACAGTGGGACATAGACTACACAAATAATGTATGTGAGTATGAAGCCCTAGTCTTGGGACTAGAAGCTAACAGGAATATGAACATAAAGAACTTGGAATTCTATGGAGATGTGGAGTTGATTGTGAAGCAAATAAATCAACAGCACTAGGAAAAACACCTGATATTAAGGTCTTATAGAAATTACACCTGGGATCTAATAGAAAAAATTTTCTCATCAGTAAATGTTCATTACATTCCACGTGAAGAAAACCTAAAAGCCAATTCATTAGCCAAAGCAGCCTCAACTTTCACACCTCCTACATCTTTCAAAATAATGTATCATATAGAGGTGAGGCATAGACCCTCCATACCGAATAATGGCAGGTCTTCGAAGATGACGAATAGATCAGAAAATTCCTTGAAGTGGTGGATGATTTTGTTGAAACTCAGATTGACCAAGAAAACCAAAACTACCATACTTGTATTATGAAATAAGGGGAGGATCCTCAAGAGTTCCAAGAAAAGATCATGAATCATCGCATGTTAGTCTTAAAAAACAATCAGATTCTGAAAGGACTAATCGCTCTAGAAAGATTGTTTGACCAAAATGACATGCCCCTAAAATCTACTTTACAACCTCAACCAGAAGAAGTTGAAGATTGTGACATAGGGACCAAAGAGGATACTAGAATAGTAAATATATCAAAATATCTTCCCACTGAGATGAAAGGTAGGTATGCATATTTAATCTAGTAGTATAAAGACGTGTTTTCTTGGTCTTACGATGAGATGAGAACTTATGACACCACTGTGATCAAACAAAAAATACCTTTGAAGCTTGGTGTTAAACCCTTCAGACAGAAACTCAAGCAAATCAATCCCATTTTATTGCCCGTGGTCAAAAAGGAAGTTAAAAATATTTTGGATGCAAAAATAATTGTCCCATTGAGATACTCTGACTAGGTAGCTAACCTGGTCCCGGTTAGGAAGAAGAGAGGAGATATCAAACTGTGTGTAGATTTTAGAAATCTAAATAAATCCTCCCTCAAAGACAATTATTTGCTTCCCAAAATGGATCACGTTTTGGAGAAGGTGGTTGGGGAAAATAGAATGTTAATGATCGATGGGTTTTCCGATTATAATTAGATCACTGTCAACGAGCACGATAAATAGAAAACGACCTTCACCACCCCTTGGGGCACATTTATGTATGAAAAAATGCCTTTTCGTTTAATGAATGCAGGTGCTACCTTCCAACGTGCTATGGATATTGCTTTTGTGAATGAGAGAGATAAATTTGTGGTCATTTACCTTGATGATCTGACTATTTTTTCTAAATCTGATGAAGATCATCTGATACATCTCAAGAAAACATTCGAGAAATGTCGAAAATTTGGTTTGTCCTTAAACCCCAAGAAATCTCACTTTGCGATGAAAGAAGGTAAACTCCTGGGCCATATTGTGTCTTGAGACAGGGTTAAAATCGATCCTAAAAGGGTCAAATCTATAGACACTATAAATATCCCTAGAAATGTAAAGGAAATTCAATCATTTTTAGGAAAAATAAACTTTTTGAGGAGATTTATCCCGAATTTTTCTGAAATCGTGAAATTGATCACATATATTGAAGAAGAACAATGAAGTCAAATGGATGGCAAAATCCAAAGCGTTGTTTTCACATATCAAGAAAGTTATAAGCGAAGCACCCCTGTTGGCCAGCCCTGATTATCTAAAAGAGTTTATGATTTTCTCATTTTTCTCCGAACACACGATTGCGGAAGTACTCCTCCAGAAGAACAAAGAGGGTTTTGAGAAACTGATAGCCTTCTTTAGTAAGAGCCATAGAGATGCAGAATTGAGATATGATATAATGGAAAATCAAGACTACGCTATGGTAAAGGCACTGAAGGCTTTCAGAACCTACATGTTACACTCCAAGGTAATTGCATATGTGCCCACTAGTTCTGTAAAAGATATATTGGTGCAACCGGACAGTGACGGGAAGAGGGGTCGGTGGTTCACTAAAATTCAAGAATTTGATCTAGAGGTCAAACTGACAAAGCTCGTAAAAGGATAGGTCTTGGCTAAGCTCTTAGCTAAATCAAATTTCAGAGCACTCGGGATAAATAACCTGCAAGAATATGAAGGATGTGTGGGCATAGATGAATTCGATGACCCAATAGCTCCAACCAGAGATGAAGAGAAGTTTGCCTCATCAGGTTGGTATAAAGACATAGTATCGTACCTTCTGACCCTGAACTACTCGAGTGATTTATCTTCATCTAATGCCAAGACACTAAAATTCCATGTTGTAAAAGTATGGTATATATGAAAGCTAATTGTTTTAGAAAGACCCTCTAGGTTTCCTATTGGTTTTTTTGGTAGAATCAGAAACATAAAAGGTCATAAACGAATTTCATGAAGGAGTATGCACAGGACATCACACGTGGAGAGAAACAACTTATAAAATCTTGAGGGAAGGATATTACTGGCCTAAACTATTTTCAGATGTCAATACCAAATTCAGAGCCTATAAATCATGCTAATTGTTCATAGCCAAGCAGAAGCTCCCAACATTACCTTTGGTTCCGGTTAAAATGGAAGCCCTGTTTCAACAATGGGAATTTGATTTTATAGGCAAAATTAACCCACATTATAGTGCTCAACATAGATGGATCCTGACCGCTACCGATTATTTCACCAAATGGGTGGAAGCTATTCTGACTAGAAAAGTGACAGATTCGGTGGTGATAGATTTTCTGGAAGAAAACACACTATCTAGATTTGGTTGTCCCAGAAAAATAGTTACAGACAATGCTTAGGTGTTCAAATCTATGGTGATGGTTAGCTTTTACCAAAAATAAAATATTATACCTTTGCCATTCTACAACATACTACACCCAAGGAAATGGGCTCGCTAAATCATCGAATAAAAGCTTAATTACCATAATTAAGAAAGTGTTGAACAAAAACAAAAAATATTGGCATGTGCATTTGAAGTAAACCTTGTGGGCCAATCGGATAGGTACCAAGAAATCGATTGGAACTTTTGCTTTTAAAATGGTATACGGGACCGACGTAGTTCTACCCATAAATCTGGCCCTACCTGTGATGAAACTTTGGCAGGATGAAAAAGAAGAACCAAATCACATCACAAGAAGAATAAATCATTTGATTGAAGTTCAGCGGAACATAATGGAGGTAGATGAAAGACCTCAGAAGTATCAAGACAATATGAAAGCACTTTTCGATCATAAGGCTAAAGATAGGGAATTCATCCCTGGTGATTTAGTTTTGAAATGGGATGCTAGAAGGGAAGAATCAACAAAACATGGCAAATTTGACCACATCTAGTATGGCCCATTCAAAGTCACAGCTTCTGAAGGGAAGAACTCGTTTCTATTAGAAAATTTGGATGGTAAAACCCTTAATGCCCCTGTCAACGGGTGTTATCTAAAGCATTATATACAATAAATTATTTCCAGAATCCCACTGTATATACCTGTATGTGTTTCTGTTTTTATAGCTTTTCTTTTTCATCCCAAATAAAACATGTGAGTGATATGAAATTTTCAACACATTGAATTCCATGTATTTTAAAATCCTGATGCTCTTCGTGTTGCTTTCTTACAGGATTCTGGTTTACAGCCCAAACATCATAAAGAGGAAAACGGATGATCATGTATTGGGAAACTGATTCGTCCAAAACAGGTGATAAAAGATAATTTACTAAGATGAGAATGAAATGGTAAGGCAAAGGTATGAATTCCCTAAATATCTAGATTGCAAATGAAGGTCACCTAGGTGTAGTAACGATCTCATAAGTATGAACATTTTCACTCGATGGATTATCAAAAGAATATTTTTATTGTGGATTCTAAAAAGTTCCCCTGGATAAGATAAAATCAATTAAAATAAAACAGAAGAAGTGAAGCATCCTAAAAAAAAAAAATAGAGTTACAGGAGTCAGGATTGCCTTATAACGCCTATGCTTACGAAATCCAAAAACTTCTTTGTCTCTTTGTCACAAATATTTTATTTTTTCCCCTTGAATCCTGATATCTTCCCATGGTTTTCAAAAATGGAAAAGAGGTTGCACTTTAGTTCTGAAATCCGACAAATGATTTTTTTGAATGCCAACAAAAAAGGCGGCAAGTTCTTGCGAACCCTCAACACTCACTGAACTAAGATATGCTTAGGCTAATCCTAACTCCCTTGGTTTTTTCAACGGGTCTTGATGATCAATCTTGATCAAAACAAGGCCCCTGGAAATAAAATCTCCCCTAAAGCTTTCCTGCCAACTAAGATGTTTATAAGGCCAAAGGAAAACCGATCCAGAGTAATCAAAGTGAGTTAATAGACCTCAGCTGCAAAATTATACACAAATATCACCCCTGGTATACTTTCTACTAATTTAATTCCCCCACTTCATGCCAAAGGAAAATATAAGACAGATGGTGAAAGGAAATTCAAAAAATTGATTTTCCCCATCTAGTCCGAAAAGAGATGATGAAAGGAAATTCATAAAATGATTTCCCTCATATCAGCATTTAAATGCAAAGTTACAGCTTGAAGTGGTGAAAGGAAATTCAATAAAGGGAATCAGGCAACTTCACCTGTAAGAACAAAAAAAAAATAACAAAGCCTAATAAAATTCATACAATTACACATAAAATTCTTTCCATGCATAAGTAATTCATTAATCATCATATAAACAACATAAATTAATTCATGAACAACAATCTAGTAAATTAAATAACAAAATATAGATACATTACATAACAAAATATAGATACATTACCTAACAAAATATAGATACCTCTGGTTGATGTTGTTATCCCAATATATGACTGTCCTTTCTGTTGTTTTGCCCAACCTGCTGCTTTGACAAAACCCTGCCCAAACTGACTAACAACCCAGCCAACTAGGAGCAACATGTCCGACTCCCTGGCTCTAGGATATCGTAAGGAATCCTGGCCCCCGTGCCCAAAACCCCCAGCAACCCGGTGCCCCCTGCAATGGTTCACCAAAACCCCAAAACCAAACTCCCCCAAAACCAGAAAA